>JAODAL010066987.1:0-17508 GCA_025379985.1 Phyllomedusa bahiana
TAAAAAAGGGTTTTTTTTGGGCCCCAAGCAACAAGGCTTAATTAACCCTGGATGTAAATTGCGCAAAAGATTTGAGCATCCAAAAAACTACAGCTTTGTAGCTGTTACAATGGTGTGTTTTTACGTACACAACAAGAGAAAAATTTGTAATTAACCTCGCTTGTGAATTATGCTACAGAAAAAATTTATATTTTTGCGGTAAAATAAAATGGTTTCTTTTAGTCACACATAGCAGAACAACACTTAATTAACCCCTGGATGTAAATTGCGCAAAAGAATTGAGCAACCAAAAACTACGAGCTTTGTAGCTTGTTACAATGGTGTGTATTTTACGCTAAACAACAAGAGAAAAATTTGTAATTAACCTTCGCTTGTGAATTATGCTACAGGAAAATGTATTTTTGGCGGTGAAATAAACGTTTTCTTTTAATCACCACAGCAGCAGAACAGCGCTTAATTAACCCCTGGATGTAAATTGTGCAAAGAATTGAGCAACTAGAACTACGAGCTTTGTACCATGTTACACAGGCGTGTTTTTTACGCTAAACAGCAAGAAAAAATTGTAATTAACCTTCGCTTGTGAATTATGCTACAGGAAAATGTATTTTTGGGTGAAAATAAACGTTTCTTTTAGTCACCACAGCAGCAGATCAACGCTTAATTAACCCTGGATATAAATTCGCATAAAAATTGAGCAGCCAAAAACTACGAGCTTTCTAGCGTGTTACAATGGCGTGTTTTTTACGCTAAACAACAAGAGAAAAATTTTAATTAACCTTCGTTTAGAATTATCTACAGGAAAACAATGTTTAAATTTAAACCCCCTGGATGTAATTGCACAAAAGAATTGAACATCCAAAAACTACGAGCTTTGTAGCGTGTTACAATGGTGTGTATTTTACGCTGTACAACAAGAGAAAAAATTGTAATTATCCTTCGCTTGTGAATTATGCTTCTGGAAAAATGAAATTTATTGGCGGTGAATAAAAGTTTTCTTTTAGTCACCACAGCAGCAGAACAACGCTTATTTAACCCCTGGATGTAAATTGCGCAAAATAATTGAGCCGCCAAAAACTACGAGCTTTGTACGGTTACAATGGCTTTGTTTTTTTACGCAAACACAAAAACAAAAGGAAAAATTGAAATTAACCTTCACTTGTGAATTATGCTACAGGAAAATGTATTTTTTGGCGGTGAATAAACAGTTATTTTAGTCACCCAAAAGCACGAACAACCTTAATTAACCCCCGGATGTAAATTTCGCAAAAGAATGAGCAACCAAAAACACGAGCTTTGTAGTGTGTTACAATGGCGTGTTTTTACGCTACACAACAAAAGGAAAACTTGTAATTAACCTTCGCTGTGAATTATGCTACAGGAAAATTAATTTTTGGTGGTGAAATAAACGTTTTCTTTTAGTCACCATAGCAGCAGAACAAAGCTTAATTAACCCCTGAATGTAAATTGCGCAAAAGAATTGAGCAACCAAAAACTACGAGCTTTGTAGTGTGTTACAATGGTGTGTATTTTACGCTACACAACAAGAGAAAAAATTGTAATTAACCTTCGCTTGTGAATTATGCTACAGGAAAAATTTATTTTTTGGCGGTGACATAAACGTTTTCTTTTAATCACCACAGCAGCAGAACAGCGCTTAATTAACCCCTGGATGTAAATTGTGCAAATGAATTGAGCAACTAGAACTACGAGCTTTGTACCATGTTACACAGGCGTGTTTTTTACGCTAAACAGCAAGAGAAAAAATTGTAATTAACCTTCGCTTGTGAATTATGCTACAGGAAAAATGTATTTTTTGGCGGTGAAATGAAAGGTTTCTATTAGTCACCACAGCAGCAAAACAACGCTTAATAAACCCCTGGATGTAAATTGCGCAAAAGATTTGAGCAACCAAAAACTACGAGCTTTGTAGCATGTTACAAATGCGTGTTTTTTACGCTAAACAGCAAGAGAAAAAATTGTAATTAACCTTCGCTTGTGAATTATGCTACAGGAAAAATGTATTTTTTGGTGGTGTAATAAAGGTTTTATTTTTCTCACCACAGCAGCAGATCAGCGCTTATTTAACCCAAGGAGGTAAATTTCGCATAAAAATTGAGCAGCCAAAAACTATGAGCTTTCTAGCGTGTTACAATGGCGTGTTTTTTACGCTAAACAACAAGAGAAAAATTTTTAATTAACCTTCGCTTATGAATTATGCTACAGGAAAAATGTATTTTTTGCGGTAAAATACAGTAAACTTTTTATTTAAGTCACCACAGCAGCAGAACAACGCTTAATCAACCCCTGGATGTAAATTGCGCAAAAGAAGTGAGCAACCAAAAACTACGAGCTTTGTAGTGTGTTACAATGGCGTGTTTTTTACGCTACACAACAAAAGGAAAACTTGAAATTAACCTTCACTTGTGAATTATGCTACAGGAAAAATGTATTTTTTGGCGGTGAAATAAACGTTTTTATTTTAGTCACCACAGCAGCAGAACAACGCTTAATTAACCCCTGGATGTAAATTGCGCAAAAGAATTGAGCAACCAAAAACTAGGGAGCTTTGTAGTGGTTACAATGGCGTGTTTTTTACGTACACAACAAAAGGAAAACTTGTAATTAAAACCTTCGCTTGTGATTATGCTACGGGAAAAATTAATTTTTTGGTGGTGAAATAAACGTTTTCTTTAGTCACCATAGCAGCAGAAAAAACGCTTAAATTTTAACCCCCTGATGTAAATTGCGCAAAAGAATTGAGCAACCAAAAACTACGAGCTTTGTAGGTGTTACAATGGCGTGTATTTTTACGCTACACAACAAGAGAAAAAATTGTACTTATCCTTCGCTTGTGAATTATGCTACAGGAAAAATTTTATTTTTTGGGGGTTTGAAATAAAAGTTTTATTTTAGTCACCACAGCAGAAAAACAACGCTTAATTAACCCCTGGATGTAAATTCATAGTTTGTAAGGCTAAAAAAAGACAAGTCGTCCATCTAGTTCAGCCTGTTGTGCTAAGGTGTTGATCCAGAGGAAGGCAAAAACCCCCAATGGGGTAGAAGCCAATTGTCATCATTTTAGTGAAAAAAATTTCCTTCCTGACTCCAATCTGGCAATCAGAAAAATCCCTGGATCAATGACCCCTCTCCTGAATCCTAGTCACTAAAAACTGTTATATTATTACGCTCCAGAAATGCATCCAAACCCTTTTTGAACTCGGTTATTGAACTCACCATGACAAGTCCCTCTGGGAGAGAATTCCCTAGTCTCACTTGCTCTTACAGTAAAGAAATCCCTTTTATGTTTATGTAGAAACTTTCGTTCCTCAAGACTTAAAGGATGCCCCCCTTTTTTCTAGATACAGCCCTGTGTATAAATAAATTTTGGGAGAGATCTCTATATTTACCTTTGATGTATTTAAACATATTATTATGTCCCCCCCCAAGCCTTCTTTTCTGTAAACTAAATAACCCTAATTGCCAATCTTTCTGTGTACTGTAGTCCACCCAGTCCTTTTATTATTTTTGTTGCCCGCCTTTGTACCTGTTCAAGCTCTAAAAATGTCTTTCTGTGCCACTGGTGCCCAAAACTGTACACAATATTCCATGTGTGGTCTAACCAGTGACTTGTATAATGGGAGAATAATGTTCTCATTATGTGCATCTATGCCCCTTTTAATGCACCCCATGATCCTATTTGCTTTGGCTGCTGCTGCCTGACACTGGCTGCTACAATTAAGGTGTTATGTCCACCAGGATTCCCAAGTCCTTCTCCATGTCACTTTTACCCAGTTTTTTCCATTTAACATGTAATCATGTAATGGATTTTCTTTCCCCATGTAATTGCGCAAAATAATTGAGCCGCCAAAAACTACGAGCTTTGTAGCGTGTTACAATGGCGTGTTTTTTACGCTACACAACAAAAGGAAAACTTGAAATTAACCTTCACTTGTGAATTATGCTACAGGAAAAATGTATTTTTTTGGCGGTGAAATAAAAGTTTTCTTTTAGTCACCACAGCAGCAGAACAACGCTTAATTAACCCCTGGATGTAAATTGCGCAAAATAATTGAGCCGCCAAAATTTACGAGCTTTGTAGCGTGTTACAATGGCGTGTTTTTTACGCTACACAACAAAAGGAAAACTTGAAATTAACCTTCACTTGTGAATTATGCTACAGGAAAAATGTATTTTTTGGCGGTGAAATAAACGTGTTATTTTAGTCACCACAGCAGCAGAACAACGCTTAATTAACCCCTGGATGTAAATTGCGCAAAAGAATTGAGCAACCAAAAACTACGAGCTTTGTAGTGTGTTAGAATGGCGTGTTTTTTACGCTACACAACAAAAGGAAAACTTGTAATTAACCTTCGCTTGTGAATTATGCTACAGGAAAAATTTATTTTTTATTGGTGAAATAAACGTTTTCTTTTAGTCACCACAGCAGCAGAACAACGCTTAATTAACCCCTGGATGTAAATTGCGCAAAATATTTGGAGCAACCAAAACTACGAGCTTTGTAGTGTTTACAATGGCGTGTTTTTTTACGCTACAAAACAAAAGGAAGACTTGTAATTAACCTTCGCTTTTTGAATTATGCTACAGGAAAAATTTATTTTTGGGGGGAAATAAACGTTTTCTTTTTGTCACACAGCAGCAGAAAAAACGCTTAATTAACCCCGGGATTAAATTGCGCAAAAGAATTGAAAAAACCAAAAACTACGAGCTTTGTAGTTGTGTTACAATGGCGTGTTTTTTACGCTAAACAACAAACGGAAGACATGTAATTAACCTTCGCTTGTGAATTTTGCTACAGGAAAAATTAATTTTTTTGGGGGTGAAAAAAAACGTTTTCTTTTTGTCACCACAGCAGCAGAACAACGCTTAATTAACCCCTGGATGTAAATTGCGCAAAAGAATTGAGCAGACAAAAACTACGAGCTTTGTAGCGTGTTACAATCGCGTATTTTTTACGCAAAATAAAAAGAGAAAAAATTGTAAATGAACCTTCACTTGTGAATTATGCTACAGAAAAAAATTATTTTTTGCGGTGAAATAGACATTTTCTTTTAAACCACCACAGCAGCAGAACAACGCTTAATTAACCCCTGGATGTAAATTGCGCAAAAGAATTAAGCAACCAAAAACTACGAGCTTTGTAACGTGTTAAAATGGCGTGTTTTTTTACGCTAAACAACAAGAGAAAAAATTTTAATTAACCTTCGCTTGTGAATTATGCTACAGAAAAATGTATTTTTTGGCGTTAAAATGAAGGGTTTCTTTTAGTCCCCCCACAGCAGCAAAAACAACGCTTAATTAACCCCTGGATGTAAATTGCGCAAAAGAATTGAGCAACCAAAAAACTACAGCTTTGAGCGTGTTACAATGGCGTGTTTTTTACGCTAAACAACAAGATAAGAAATTTTAATAAACCTTCGCTTGTGAATTATGCTACAGGAAAAATGTATTTTTTGCCATAAAATAAATGGTTTCTTTTAGTCACCACAGCAGTAGAACAACGCTTAGTTAACCCCTGGATGTAAATTGCGCAAAAGATTTGAGCATCCAAAAACTACGATCTTTGTAGCGTGTTACAAGGGTTTGTGTATTTTACGCTGCACAACAAGAAAAAAAAATGGTAATTAACCTTCGCTTGTGAATCATGCTACAGGAAAAATGTATTTTTTGGCGGTGAAATGAATGGTTTCTATTAGTCACCACAGCAGCAGAACAACGCTTAATTAACCCCTGGATGTAAATTTCGCATAAAAATTGAGCAGCCAAAAACTATGAGCTTTCTAGCTTGTTACAATGGCGTGTTTTTTACGCTAAACAACAAGAGAAAAATTTTTAATTAACCTTCGCTTATGAATTATGCTACAGGAAAAATGTATTTTTTGCGGTAAAATACAGTAAATTTTTTCTTTAAGTCACCACAAGCAGCAGAACAACCTTAATTTAACCCTGGATGTAAATTGCGCAAAAGAATTGAGCATCCAAAAACTACGAGCTTTGTAGCGTGTTACAATGGTGTGTATTTTACGCTGTACAACAAGAGAAAAAATTGTAATTATCCTTCGCTTGTGAATTATGCTTCAGGAAAAATGTGTTTTTTGGCGATGAAATGAATGGTTTCTTTTAGTCACCACAGCAGCAGAACAATGCTTAATTAACTCCTGGATGTAAATTGCGCAAAAGATTTGAGCAACCAAAAACTACGAGCTTTGTAGCGTGTTACAATGGCGTGTATTTTACGCTACACAACAAGAGAAAAAATTGTACTTAATCTTCTCTTGTGAATTATGCTACAGGAAAAATGTATTTTTTGGCGGTGAATTAAAAGTTTTCTTTTAGTCACCACAGCAGCAGAACAACGCTTAATTAACCCCTGGATGTAAATTGCGCAAAATAATTGAGCCGCCAAAATCTACGAGCTTTGTAGCGTGTTACAATGGTGTGTTTTTTACGCTACACAACAAAAGGAAAACTTTAAATTAACCTTCACTTGTGAATTATGCTACAGGAAAAATTTATTTTTTGGCGGTGAAATAAACGTGTTATTTTAGTCACCACCACAGCAGAAACAACGCTTAATTTAAACCCCCTGGATGAAAATTTGCGCAAAAGAATTGAGCAACCAAAAACTACGAGTTTGTAGTGTGTTACAATGGCGTTTTTTTTACGCTAAACAACAAACGGAATACTTGTAATTACCCTTCGCTTTTGAATTATGCTACAGTAAAAATTAATTTTTTGGTGGTGAAATAAATGTTTTCTTTTAGTCACCATAGCAGCAGAACAACGCTTAATTAACCCCTGGATGTAAATTGCGCAAAAGAATGAGCAACCAAAAACTACGAGCTTTGTAGCGTGTTACAATGGCGTGTATTTTACGCTACACAAGAGAAAAAATTGTACTTAGCCTTCGCTTGTGAATTATGCTACAGGAAAAATTTATTTTTTGGCGGTGAAATAAAAGTTTTCTTTTAGTCACCACAGCAGCAGAACAACGCTTAATTAACCCCTGGATGTAAATTCATAGTTTCATAGTTTGTAAGGCTAAAAAAAGACAAGTCGTCCATCTAGTTCAGCCTGTTGTGCTAAGGTTTTTGATCCAGGGAAGGCAAAAACTCCCAATGAGGTAAAGCCAATTGTCCTCATTTTAGGGAAAAATTCCTTCCTGACTCCAATCTGGCAATCAGAAAAATCCCTGGATCAATGACCCTCTCCTGAATCCTTTAGTCACTATAACTTGTTTATATTATTACGCTCCAGAAATGCATCCAAACCCTTTTTGAACCGGTTATTGAATTCACCAGACAAGTCCCTCTGGCAGAAAATTTCCCCATAGTCTCACTGCTCTTACAGTAAAGAATCCCTTTCTATGTTTATTTTAGAAACTTTCTTTCCCCTCAAGACGTAAAGGATGCCCCATTGTTTCTAGATACAGCCCTGTTATAAATAAATCTTGGGAAAAGATCTCTAAAATTGACCTTTGATGTATTTAAACATATTTATTATGTCCCCCCGAAGCCTTCTTTTCTGTAAACTAAATAACCCTAATCTTGCCAATCTTTCTGTGTACTGTAGTCCACCCAGTCCTTTTATTATTTTTGTTGCCCGCCTTTGTCCCTGTTCAAGCTTTTACAATGTCTTTCTGTAAACGGTCCCCAAAACTGTACACAATATTCCATGTGTGGTCTAACCAGTGATTTGTATAAGGGGAAAAATAATTTCTCATCATGTGCATCTATGCCCCTTTTAATGCACCCCTGATCCTATTTGTTTTGGCTGCTGCTGCCTGACACGGGCTGCTACAATTAAGTTTACTGTCCACCAGGATTCCCAAGTCCTTCTCCATGGCACTTTTACCCAGTGTTTTTCCATTTAACATGTAAGCATGGAATGGATTTCTCTTCCCCATGTACTTGCGCAGAATATTTGAGCCGCCAAAAACTACGAGCTTTGTAGCGTGGTGCGATGGCGTGTTTGTTACGCTGCACAACAAAAGGAAAACTTGAAATTAACCTTCGCTTGTGAATTATGCTACAGGAAAAATTTATTTTTTGGTGGTGAAATAAACGTTTTCTTTTTGTCACCACAGCAGCAGAACAACGCTTAATTAACTCCTGGATGTAAATTGCGCAAAAGATTTGAGCAACCAAAAACTACGAGCTTTGTAGCGTGTTACAATGGCGTGTATTTTACGCTACACAACAAGAGAAAAAATTGTACTTAACCTTCTCTTGTGAATTATGCTACAGGAAAAATGTATTTTTTGGCGGTGAAATAAAAGTTTTCTTTTAGTCACCACAGCAGCAGAACAACGCTTAATTAACCCCTGGATGTAAATTGCGCAAAATAATGGAGCCGCCAAAATTTACGAGCTTTGTAGCGGTTACAATGGCGTGTTTTTTTTACGCTAAAACACAAAAGGAAAACTTGAAATTAACCTTCACTTGTGAATTATGCTACACAGGAAAAATGTATTTTTTTGGCGGGGAAATAAAAGTGTTTTTTTTAGTCACCACAGCAGCAGAACAACGCTTAATTAACCCCTGGATGTAAATTGCCAAAAGAATTGAGCAACCAAAAACTACGAGCTTTGTAGTGTGTTAGAATGGCGGTTTTTTTTACGCTACACAACAAAAGAAAACTTGTAATTAACCTTCGCTTGTTGAATTATGCTACAGGAAAAATTAATTTTTATTGGTGAAAAAAAACGTTTTCTTTTAGTCACCACAGCAGCAGAACAACGCTTAATTAACCCCTGGATGTAAATTGCGCAAAAAATTGAGCAACCAAAAACTACGAGCTTTGTAGTGTGTTACAATGGCTGTTTTTTTTTCGCTACACAACAAAAGAAGACTTGTAATTAACCTTCGCTTGTGAATTATGCTACAGGAAAAATTTATTTTTTGGTGGTGAAATAAACGTTTTCTTTTTGTCACCACAGCAGCAGAACAACGCTTAATTAACCCCTGGATGTAAATTGCGCAAAAGAATTTAGCAGACAAAAACTACGAGCTTTGTAGCGTGTTACAATCGCGTGTTTTTTACGCAAAACAACAAGAGAAAAAATTGTAATGAACCTTCACTTGTGAATTATGCTACAGAAAAAAATTATTTTTTGGCGGTGAAATAAACGTTTTCTTTTAACCACCACAGCAGCAGAACAACGCTTAATTAATCCCTGGATGTAAATTGCGCAAAAGAATTAAGCAACCAAAAACTACGAGCTTTGTAGCGTGTTAAAATGGCGTGTTTTTTTACGCTAAACAACAAGAGAAAAAATTTTAATTAACCTTCGCTTGTGAATTATGATACAGGAAAAATGTATTTTTTGGCGTTGAAATGAATGGTTTCTTTTAGTCACCACAGCAGCAGAACAACGCTTAATTAACCCCTGGATGTAAATTGCGCAAAAGAATTGAGCAACCAAAAACTACGAGCTTTGTAGCGTGTTACAATGGCGTGTTTTTTACGCTAAACAACAAGATAAGAAATTTTAATAAACCTTCGCTTGTGAATTATGCTACAGGAAAAATGTATTTTTTGCCATAAAATAAATGGTTTCTTTTAGTCACCACAGCAGCAGAACAACGCTTAGTTAACCCCTGGATGTAAATTGCGCAAAAGATTTGAGCATCCAAAAACTACGAGCTTTGTAGCGTGTTACAATGGTGTGTATTTTACGCTGCACAACAAGAGAAAAAATTGTAATTAACCTTCGCTTGTGAATTATGCTACAGGAAAAATGTATTTTTTGGCGGTGAAATTAATGGTTTCTATTAGTCACCACAGCAGCAGAACAACGCTTAATTAACCCCTGGATGTAAATTGCGCAAAAGATTTGAGCAACCAAAAACTACGAGCTTTGTAGCATGTTACAAATGCGTGTTTTTTTACGCTAAACAGCAAGAGAAAAAATTGTAATTAACCTTCGCTTGTGAATTATGCTACAGGAAAAATGTATTTTTTGGAGGTGAAATAAACGTTTTCTTTTAGTCACCACAGCAGCAGATCAACGCTTAATTAACCCCTGGATGTAAATTACGCATAAAAATTGAGCAGCCAAAAACTATGAGCTTTCTAGCGTGTTACAATGGCGTGTTTTTTACGCTAAACAACAAGAGAAAAAATTTTAATTAACCTTCGCTTATGAATTATGCTACAGGAAAAATGTATTTTTTGCGGTAAAATACAGTAAATTTTTTCTTTAAGTCCCCACAGCAGCAGAACAACGCTTAATTAACCCCTGGATGTAAATTGCGCAAAAGAATTGAGCATCCAAAAACTACGAGCTTTGTAGCGTGTTACAATGGTGTGTATTTTACGCTGTACAACAAGAGAAAAAATTGTAATTATCCTTCGCTTGTGAATTATGCTTCAGGAAAAATGTATTTTTTGGCGATGAAATGAATGGTTTCTTTTAGTCACCACAGCAGCAGAACAACGCTTAATTAACTCCTGGATGTTTAAATTTTCGCAAAAGATTTGAGCAACCAAAAAACTACGAGCTTTGAGGTTACAAAGGCGTGTATTTTACGCTACACAACAAAAGAAAAAATTGTACTTTAACCTTCTCTTGTTGAATTATGCTACAGGAAAATGTATTTTTTGGCGGTGAAATAAAAGTTTTTTTTTCAGTCACCACAGCAGCAGAACAACGCTTAATTAACCCCTGGATGTAAATTGCGCAAAATAATTGAGCCGCCAAAATTTACGAGCTTTGTAGCGTGTTACAATGGCGTGTTTTTTACGCTACACAACAAAAAGGAAAACTTAAATAAAACCCTTCACTTGTGAATTATGCTACAGGAAAAATGTATTTTTTGGCGGTGAAATAAACGTGTTATTTTAGTCAACCACAGCAGCAAACAACGCTTAATTAAACCCCCGGATGTAAATTGCGCAAAAGAATTGAGCAACCAAAAACTAATCGAGCTTTGTAGTGTGTTACAATGGCGTTTTTTTACGCTACACAACAAAAGGAAAACTTGTAATTAACCTTCGCTGTGAATTATGCTACAGGAAAAATTAATTTTTTGTGGTGAAATAAACGTTTTTCTTTTAGTCACCACAGCAGCAGAACAACGCTTTAAATTAAACCCCCGGAAAGTAAATTGCGCATTAGAATTGAGCAACCAAAAACTACGAGCTTTGTAGCGTGTTTTCAATGGCGGTATTTTACGCTACACAAAACAAGAGAAAAAATTGTACTTAACCTTCGCTTGTGAATTATGCCCACAGGAAAAATTTTTTTTTTGGCGGTGAAATAAAAATTTTATTTTAGTCACCACAGCAGCAGAACAATGCTTAATTAACCCCTGGAAAAAAATTTCAATTTTTTTCATATTTTTTAAGGGCTAAAAAAAAATCGTCCCTCTATTCAGCCTTTGTGCAAGGTTTGACCCAAGGAAAGGGCAAAAACCCCAAATGAGGTAAACCCAAATTGCCCCCATTTTAAAAAAAATTTCCCTTCCTAAACCCCAAATCTGGAAATCGAAAAACCCCCGGGATCAATGCCCCCTCTCCTGAACCCTAGTCACTATAATTTTTTATATTATTACGCTCCAGAAATGCATCCAAACCCTTTTTGAACTCGGTTATTGATTTCACCATGACAAGTCCCTCTGGCAGAGAATTCCATAGTCTCACTGCTCTTACAGTAATGAATCCCTTTCTATGTTTATTGTAAGAAAACTTTCGTTCCTCAAGACGTAAAGGATGCCCCTTGTTCTAGATACAGCCTGTGTATAAATAAATCTTGGGAGAGATCTCTATATTTACCTTTGATGTATTTAAACATATTTATTATGTCCCCCCGAAGCCTTCTTTTCTGTAAACTAAATAACCCTAATCTTGCCAATCTTTCTGTGTACTGTAGTCCACCCAGTCCTTTTATTATTTTTGTTGCCCGCCTTTGTACCTGTTCAAGCTCTACAATGTCTTTCCTGTGCACTGGTGCCCAAAACTGTACACAATATTCCATGTGTGGTCTAACCAGTGACTTGTATAATGGGAGAATAATGTTCTCATCATGTGCATCTATGCCCCTTTTAATGCACCCCATGATCCTATTTGCTTTGGCTGCTGCTGCCTGACACTGGCTGCTTCAATTAAGTTTACTGTCCACCAGGATTCCCAAGTCCTTCTCCATGTCACTTTTACCCAGTGTTTTTCCATTTAACATGTAATCATGTAATGGATTTCTCTTCCCCATGTAATTGCGCAAAATAATTGAGCCGCCAAAAACTACGAGCTTTGTAGCGTGTTACAATGGCGTGTTTTTTACGCTACACAACAAAAGGAAAACTTGAAATTAACCTTCACTTGTGAATTATGCTACAGGAAAAATGTATTTTTTGGCGGTGAAATAAACGTTTTCTTTTAGTCACCACAGCAGCAGAACAACGCTTAATTAACCCCTGGATGTAAATTGCGCAAAAGAATTGAGCAACCAAAAACTGCGAGCTTTGTAGTGTGTTACAATGGCGTGTTTTTTACGCTACACAACAAAAGGAAGACTTGTAATTAACCTTCGCTTGTGAATTATGCTACAGGAAAAATTTATTTTTTGGTGGTGAAATAAACGTTTTCTTTTTGTCACCACAGCAGCAGAACAACGCTTAATTAACCCCTGGATGTAAATTGCGCAAAAGAATTTAGCAGACAAAAACTACGAGCTTTGTAGCGTGTTACAATCGCGTGTTTTTTACGCAAAACAACAAGAGAAAAAATTGTAATGAACCTTCACTTGTGAATTATGCTACAGAAAAAAATTATTTTTTGGCGGTGAAATAAACGTTTTCTTTTAACCACCACAGCAGCAGAACAACGCTTAATTAACCCCTGGATGTAAATTGCGCAAAATAATTAAGCAACCAAAAACTACGAGCTTTGTAGCGTGTTAAAATGGCGTGTTTTTTTACGCTAAACAACAAGAGAAAAAAATTTAATTAACCTTCGCTTGTGAATTATGCTACAGGAAAAATGTATTTTTTGCCGTTGAAATGAATGGTTTCTTTTAGTCACCACAGCAGCAGAACAACGCTTAGTTAACCCCTGGATGTAAATTGCGCAAAAGAATTGAGCAGCCAAAAACTACGAGCTTTGTAGCGTGTTACAATGGTGTGTATTTTACGCTGCACAACAAGAGATAAAATTGTAATTAACCTTCGCTTGTGAATTATGCTACAGGAAAAATGTTTTTTTTGGTGGTGACATAAACGTTTTCTTTTAGTCACCACAGCAGCAGAACAACGCTTAATTAACCCCTGGATGTAAATTGCGCAAAAGAATTGAGCAGCCAAAAACTACGAGCTTTGTAGCGTGTTACAATGGTGTGTTTTTTACGCTACACAACAAGAGAAAAAATTGTAATTAACCTTCGCTTGTGAATTATGCTACAGGAAAAATTTATTTTTTGGCTGTGAAATAAATGGTTTCTTTGAGTCACCACAGCAGCAGAACAACGCTTAATTAACCCCTGGATGTAAATTGCGCAAAAGAATTGAGCAACCAAAAACTACGAGCTTTGTAGCGTGTTACAATGGCGTGTTTTTTACGCTACACAACAAGAGGAAAACTTGTAATTAACCTTCGCTTGTGAATTATGCTACAGGAAAAATGTATTTTTTGGCGGTGAAATAAATGGTTTCTTTTAGTCACCACAGCAGCAGAACAACGCTTAATTAACCCCTGGATGTAAATTGCGCAAAAGAATTGAGCAGCCAAAAATGAAGTGGTATTTGTATTGTAAAAACGCTGTTTCTTTAAATGAATACAACAGGAACAGGCTTAGATCACCTTTGGATATTCAATGTGCTGTGAGCAGATAGCATTAAAATGTATATGCAGCTGCACTGGACACACACTGGACTTCAGATCCAATACCCCACAAAATCAGAAATAGAACATTAAGAGAAGCAGTCTCTGAGACAAACTGAGACACCCCCCAAAAATCTCTGTATAAAAATGAGTTCTTTAGTATCAGCTATCATAAGCAGCCGCGGCAGCACCTTCCCTAATCATTACAGTGAGAGTGGTATGAGCTCCCAGCGTCGTGCCCGGACTTATATAGTGCGGTGACTTCACAGAATCCCGCCGGTCTCTGATTGGCTCCATCTTTGCATATGTCATGTAGGCTATGCCCTTCTTCCTCCCAGAGTTCTTTGCCCCATGTAATGCCATGTGCTCGCAGCCATTTTATCAATCAAAAGCACACTTCGTTCACGCAAAGTACCCCAAACTTCGACTTCGTTCAGAACCGAAGTTTTCCTGAAATTCTAAACTAATTCCACTTCGTTAGAATCGATTCGCCCATCTCTAGTCACGTTATTTCCAGGAGAGGAACTCAGGAGATATGAGTGCCTTTTCATTTGTAGGTATTGAGAAGCTGGTTAGGCGAAAGGGGCAGTGATTGGTGAGTCGTGAAGCTAGGTGCATATACAATTTGGGGAAGAGGGTTCCAAATGGTATGAATATAAGACAGGATATGGCATATCAATATTAGTAGGATGTGGTAGTTTTCTACTCTTTTTTTCTGCATGAAGTACATTGCAAAATATCGTCTTTTATATGCATACTCATATGAATGATTTTTATGTATTATGTCAGAACATTGGTGATTGGCGAGAAATGTGCTACTTTTTATTGAAGGAGAAGGTTCACGTGTTGTCTACAGGTGTGTTAAAAAGGTTAATTAGTTACCGGGCAAACATGTTATAACTAAGGACCTTGTTGGAATTTAACTATGTCCTAAATATGCATGGTTTTAAAATGTTGCAATAAAGAAGATTTCATACATACCTGCCTGGATTGGAAGATGGTTCCTTCATTGCATAGCTATATTAAATCACAGTACATAGATGTAATTTGTCCTCATTCAGGTTTTCTGGTATCAAATGGGTTAAAAGAGGTGAAAGGGTTGGTATCAGAGAAAGCACCTACTTGACAAAGAAGTTTTTTGAATTTGGCACTGTAATATGTCCTTCCCGTTAGGGTTTAATCATAAGAACAATTTATTATGTCATAATTACCATTTTGTCATATGTGATTTATCATTGTTAGATATTTTTGATATTTTGTATTTAGCTTTTAATTAACCAAATCATCATAGCTCATGTATTTTCCCAATTATTTCCAATTGATTGGTAGTGTCTTTTTAAATGTCCCCGATCATGTAATATTAATGCTACAATTAAGAGTGCGTATGCTTCAAATATGTCAGCATCCTTGCACTTGTTTTACAGATTTATGTTTTTAATGAAAAAACAATAAAGAAATGAAGCTTTATTTTATTGCTGAACTTTCTACTTCTTTATGCATGTTAAATGACAACCTAACTGTGCCATACTTATTTACTGACTTGCAATTTTATCAGCAACAACAGACAGCATACTCCTTTTTTTGAAACAATATGCATACAAAAAACTACTTTACGTCCATATATTTCAAAATGTATGCAAGTATATTGTTATTACGTTGATCTAGCCTAACAAAATGAGGGTTTTTCATTGATAAAAGCTCCATATAAAATACTATAGATAAAAATTATTTTTGCACATTATTCAGTTGTCAGTTACCTGATGCAATACAAGAACTTGATATTCTTGGGGTAAATCAAATAATAATTATTAGCATTATCCTTGGTTCGTGACAGTTTCTTGGACCCTATGATCAAGTGAAATAACATGCAGTTGACATCTACTTGTCTATTCATCCATCATTAGTTAGGTTATGTTTGGTTAAGGTGTCAAAGATGTTGACAGATGTACTGAAGTCTATTGCTTTTTAAACATGGTTGCTATGGGTGCAGTATGCGAGTTCTCTGGAGAGCTTGAATTCTTTCTTCCTCTAGGATAGATTTAAGAGTCTGTAAGACCACAAAGGTTACAAGCTGACACACAAACCTAGAAAGACACAACAAACATCACTTTTCAAAATAATTGTGTTGGGACTTAAAGTGAACCTCTGGGACTGTAAAGGATCCCAGAATATTTCCAGTTCTTTTTGCTACAGCCATCATGATTAAGAACAAATGCTCCGTGTTACTGACTTTAAGAGGTAATACAAAAATAAAGTCTCTGTAGATTTAAACAAGGTAAGCCAAAATTTAAACACATTGTTTGGGCATTAATGTATTCCCATCCAATAGACAGAATGCAATATAACATTCAGCATTTATTTCTAGTAACAGAAAATATGCTAGGCAAAAGAATTGCCATGGAATTTACTGACAAATAACATGTCAAAGGAAACTATTTTGTGACTTTCATGCCCAAATGTCAACAGCAGAAGTTCACGTTTTTTCAAATCACTGAGAATATAAATATTTTTTATATAATACTGACCCAGAACTATTACTTTTTATTTTCTAAGCTTTAAAGCATATCTGTCAGTATAATATGTTGTAACTTATAAGAACATATGACACATAACATGCTTAAAAGGTATGTCTCACCACGCTGTTTCACAAAGACACAGAAAGCTAGCTTCAGGCTCAGACTTTCTGGTTAGGCTGTGGGCGGATCTACAGCAGTGATTATTATGTCTGCTGTTCCTAGCTGATCCTGTTAGAGGGACGTTAGAGTTGGAGGTTTGTAGTAGTGCAAAAGGTTACAGAGCTTTAACCCCTTACCGCCGGTCAGTTTTGGCCTCTCTGACACAGCCCCATTTTTGAAATCTGAAGTGTCAATTTATGTGAGAATAACTTTTTGACACCTTTACCTATCCATGTGATTCAAAGATTGTTTTCTCATGACACATTGTGCTTTAAGATAGAAAGAAATTTTGGTCCAAAAATTCCTTGTTTATTTGTGAAAAATATCAAAGTATCGTTAAAAATTTGAAACATTTACCAATTTCAAACTTAAAAAATGTCTGCGTGTAAGACAGACAGTTATTTAACTCAAAATAGTTTATAACTAGCATCTACCCTAAGTCTATTGTAGGTTGGCATAATTTTTTAAATGTCTTTTTTTTTTTTAGACATTAGGGGTAGAGATGGCCGAATTTCTCAAAAATTCGGTTCGGTCACTTCGCCGAATTTTCCGACAAAATTCGTTTCGGTCCGAATTACTTCGGCACGAATCACGTTAAAAAACAGCTATTTCCAGGCTGCCCAGAGCCTGCAGGGTGCTGTAGAACGTTGTGCCATGCTTAAATATGCAGAGGGAGCTTGGTTTGGTCTTCATACAATGTTGTGTTTTAGTATGACACGCACATGACTGCCGCCGCTCTTAGAATCGCTTCACTATAAAATTCCCTGGGCACTTAAGAGGGCAAAACTGACCAAAAAAACTCAAGCGGGAATGTAGCCTGATAAAGTCATGCTAGCGAAAGCTGGAAAAAAAACAAGCTGAGAGCTCAGGTGGCAACATTAGTGATAGAGTGTGGAGGTGACGGCGGCAGCCACAGCAGCATGAGGTCAGGCAGTGGCACAATGACATTCTGGAGGCGGCAAAACAGTATTAGGCCACAGAGGGCACAATCACACAGGGG
>JAODAL010066988.1:0-17508 GCA_025379985.1 Phyllomedusa bahiana
GTGATCATCACTGGCTCATAAGTGAACAACTAAAAAAAAATTAAACCCCCTTTTTGCCAAGCCCCTTTTCCCCCTCACTCATATTGTTATGGGTTTCTGATCTTTTAAAAAGGACAGTTTTAACTTCTTTTCCCCAATTGCACTCCCATCACTCCCCTAAAGCCTGAAAATATTCTAAAAAAAGGGCTTTTTTAAATTTCTGGGGCCTTGGAAGGTCAAAAAGCGATATGGGCCCAAGTGGGATATTTCTAAAACTCATAAAAAGGGGAAAATCATTATGGGGTTGCAAATTTTTGGAAAATCAGGGGTTTTCCAATGAATAAAAGAACAAAAATCGGAAATCTGCAAAAAGAAAACTTTTTTAAAATTTTCACCATCGCTTTTCTTTAAATTTTCCGCGAAATCCCTAGAGGGTTAATATATTTCCTAAATCTGTTTGATATGTTAAGGGGGAAGTTTCTGAAATGAGTTTTTTATGGGGTTTCTAACTAAAAGCCCCAAAACCCATCAGATGGGCTGGTTTCCCAAAAAAAAAAATCTTTTGCAAATTTTCTGAAAATGTTAAAAATTTGTACAAATTTAAAAGCCCCAAATGTCAAAAAAAAATGGAGTTTTTAAAAAAATCATCCCAACCAAAGAGATATAGGGTGGATTTCATTATTTATACTTTGTTTGGGGATATGTGCTTGCACACAAAAATTTTTAAGTTTAAAAAACAGCAAATTTTCAAAATTTTCAAAACATTTGATATTTTTCACATAAACAAGGATTTTAATTGACCAAAATTAATTGCTTAAATTTAAAGCAAAATGTTTCATGAATCACAGGATAGGTAAAAGTATTGAAAGTTATTCACAGAAAAAGTGGACATGTCAAATTTGAAAAAAGGGCTTGGCCCTTCTTTCCAAAAAGGGCTTAGCCCTTAAAAGGGGGTTAAGGAACACAGAAAGGCAGATTTTGGCAAGACAAAGTTTTGGGGACCCACAAAAAGTAATGGGGGAAATAAACAAATAATTCCTTCAAATAAAAGTATGTTTCATAAAAAATGGGGGAATAAAAATTGTTGTGCTATTAGGCCATATTTAATTTTTTGTGCGACTTCCATACTTGAAGGAAGCATCCATGCTTTTCGACAATGTTCATACAATTTATTGATGAAGACATCAGGAAAAGGAAAGATTGCAGTTTCATGCCCCCCAGAGTTCGCAAAATTCTTTGGTTTTTTTCTTCCGTTCCTTTTTTTTTCCACCCCAAACATGCTCAATGAGTTATGTTGGGGTGGGCTGGCCATCCCGGAGCACTTGACCTTGAGGAACTTTTATGTAGATTGGATCAAAATTCTACCCCTTTTTTGTAGGAAGTAAGAGGTTTTAATTTTTTCTTTTTATTTTAAACTTTGGTATTGCCTTTAACCTTGCAAATGTTTTGCCACCCCCTACGGAATGAAAAACCCCCCCGACCTGCTTTCCCCACCAAATTTTAACAGTTTTTGGGTGTATCTTAATCCATAAGGGCTCCAATAGGGTCTCCTGCAGTATTTGGGGTGGCTGTGTGAAATTCAAGAAATTCATCTGAAAATCCACCTTCTCCAAAATTTTTCGCGTTTTATCCCTTTTTGAAAAATGCTGTGGGCTTTGGCAAATGCCACACGGTTTTTTAATTGCTTTTTTTTAAGTGCTGGCTTCTGGGCCATTTCGAATCAAATTTTTTTTTATAGTTTCAGGTAATTATCTAAGCCATTCTTGAAACCCTCAACTGTTTTGATGTGAAACCAGTCCTTGGAGGTTTCCATGGATTCACGTTCTCAGGGCGAAAGAAGTTTTCCCCTGGGGAGGTTGAACCTTTTTTTCCTAGCCAAAAGGGGAATGTCCCCTTATCTTTTGAGGGGGTTTAAAAATGAAATAGCTTTTTCCCAATTTTTTGTAGGGGCCATTGATATATGTCGGGGGTCGTTTACCAACACTGGGGGGTCACCCGTTTGTCCCGGTTTCCAAACACATCAGGGGAAATGTATCGGCCGATTAGGAAACGGTAAAGACGCAGAGTTCGGTTCGAATCCATTCATTTTCCAAGCAATTCTGACAATACATGAAATTACAAAACATATTTGTATGTCTGTAATCAAACAAGCGCGGGGCGCAATAGGGCAGGGGAAAGGGGACGTAGTCCATATTTGGGCAGCTTTGAGAATTTCATTGCCCATTTTGTTCTGAGTAGAAAGCTCTGGAATGCATCAGCCGAAACTTTTTAGTTGATTTCCAGTAAAAAAAACTTAAAAAGGGGAGATATAACCAAATGCCACATCCTGGGGAAACTGTAACAAATGTTCACTGGGCTGCAACCTCCCAAAAAGCTTCTTCAATTTTCTGTACTTCCTCACAAAATGGAACTGCTCAAGCGAGATACCTTTTTAAGGAGAAAAGCTTTGGGGTTTTTATAGTTATGCATGCAAAAACAATATTAGTTCAAATCTCTTTACCTTCACAATACTTCAGAATTAAAATGTCTTCCCAAATGTCTTTTCCAGATAAATAAGTCTAATTCTTTTAACCTCTCCTATTACAAGCTGTTCCACCCCTTATTAGTTTGGTTCTTGCCCTTTGCACTCTCCTAACGGGCCCCAACATGCCTTTACTTTTATCACCATTGGAGCCTTTGCTTTTAAACAATTGTAAAGAGTGGCCAATCAGCCCATTCAAAAATAGATGGAAACAGAAGGGGGGAGACCAGCTTGGTAATCGGGGAACGGTGATAGAAAATTTTGGGTTTCTTTTTTCCGCTTGTGCCAGTGGAGCAAAAATTAAAATTTTCTGTAGGATAAGACAACCCTTTTTAAATCCCCACTGCCTGATCCTTAAAAAATCCCCCCCAGCACACACACATAGTTGGTCGGCCAATCCCCCAAAATTGGGACAAAACCCACTGTATATTGTAGCTTTATACTTGATAGTAAACACCAGCAATTTCCACGTTACAATAAAACTAAATTAATTTCTATACAAAAGGGTTTTAAAATGTTCTAGGGTTTTCCCTTTTTATAAAGTTACATGACAATCTCCATTTTAACTTCTGGGGGGCATTTGGGGGAAATTTGCTAGGAGGCTGACTGCTCTTTTCTTTGGCCCCAAATCTACCGCCGAATTAAATTTGAATTTATGTCTTATTCTTTTTTTATTTTGGTTACCCACCTTTAAAGTATAAAAACAAAGGAAAGTCAGAATAATTGAAAAAAAAGAATACTTCTTTTATACATTAAGGGCGACATGTCCCAATACAAAAAACACCTTTTTTTTGGTCCTATTTTCGCCAAAAATACTAATGAACATAATATACTAAAATAACGCATTAAACCCGGGATGACACATTCTAAAACGCCTAAAAAGGTGCATTAAAAATATTAGCAATGATGGGACCTACGGGGCATTACATACATTAGTTAAAGATACGTTATGCGCCTCCGTTACGTAAGCGCCCAATAGGGCTTACATACAACAAAAATGAGAAAAGTTATGCGCCGCAATTGCCAAAGGCCCTTTTTTTGGGCCCAAACGCCATTTTAGGGGCATTACGTTTATATGCAAGGTATACCCGGTCCAGATTTTGAAAGGATCATTTTTGGGGCATGTCGCCCAAACTGTAAAGATCATTAAAGGAATTTAATTTGATTTCAACATTTTTCATAAGGGGAAAACCAAGAAACTGAAAAAAAAAACCCATGAAATCTATATTTTGAACAGGGGGTACCATGAGAACAAGAACTGCATATTTTCTACAAATTCATGTTAAAAAAGGAGATAGGAGGTAGGGGGGGTTCCTGCTCTCCTTTTGGTAAATCATTTTTTTGCATGCCAGCAAAACCAGTATTGCTCTCCAGCACTTCAGTTGGGTTTTTCCCCCGCAGGGCCAGCTACAATGGGGCTCACTCTACGCAAATCCCGCACCATCCAAAAGGGGAGGTACATGGGTGGGAGAGCAGTTTTGGCATCCGTCTTAAACCCCTGGAAATCACAGGCCTCTCTCCACCACCCAAACATCTCTTCTTTCCCCCTCCGCAGCCCGTATCAACAGTGGGGACCACTGTGCATGTTCTTTAGGGTGTCGCCAAGAATCATGCAGGCAACAAATTTTTCCCGAAACCCCCTTTTCCCCCTCCCCACTGTGGAATATCATATTCATGGGAAACAAAGAACCCCCATTCCCCTTTTTCAAAAGAATTAAGTTAACTGGTTTCCCGAGGGGTCACCTAGAACACTAATTTTTCCGCAAAGGGGGGCGACAAAGGATTTCTTCATACACCCCTACCCTGGACACCTCCAAATTTTTCTCCCAAAAAGCTCGGGCATAAATGAAAAAATGGTTTCAGGGTCCCTCTCTCTAAAGAAAACCCCCAGCCCAAAAGGTACCTGTGGGGCGGCATGAGGCAACACAATCAATTTTTCTGAGGGGGGCAGCAGGCCCCTCACCAAAATTAAAAACCCCCCGTTAACAGGGCACCCATGGGGCCCCCCCCTGCAGGGGCCCCAGAAGGTAAATAGCAAGTTTTTCCCCTAATCTGCAGTTCCTTACTTTGTGTGAAAATTACAGGGGAGGCCCCGAAGTTTACAAACAAAAACCAGATGGCAGTGGCAGGGCTCTCTCTGGGTTTCAATCACACATGGGTCCGAACAGGTCCCAGAGACTCATCAGCTCTCTCAACAGCCCCTTCCATGCATGCAATCCCTGCAAATAGCTGTGTGGCCCATAGCACCATATGGAAGGCCAGACCAGGTTAGGGAGGCGTAGCCACATCCTGCTCATAATGATTCCCATAGTGCCCAGCAGGGTTGAGTTTCCTTTGCCAATCCCCTTGCTCCTGTGGTGTTATAAGCCAGCAGCTCTCCACACTCCCTGTCTGATCCTTGTTTATGTCAGTTCCTGCAGATGTTTTGTCTTTTATTGCCTGTATCCTGGCTGTGTGTGCTCCTTACCTATCAATTATTTTCAAGACGGACCCGAGCAGCGCTTTTGAAACACGCAGCGGCGATCTCTCATATGAACGCCGCTGAATCTTCCAAAGAGCGAGCAGTGATAAAGTCACTGCTAATTGTTTAGATCCGTCTTGGGGTCCGTCCTGTCGGTCCCCAAGACAGATCTACAAAGCACTTGTAACACATAGTGAAAACTCCGTGTGAACAAGCCCTTAGGGGTTGGCTTAATATATCATGGAGTTCTGTAAAAGGGATAAGTTCTCTGTTACGAAAAAGAGCAATGTCCGCAAATCTAAATAGATTGTTCTGTTGCCACAGCATAACAAACGTGCTGGAGCTACTGGCAAATAAAAAATTAATTATTAAATTAGTAAATAGAATGCAACAAGAGTAAAATGAGGTACCCAGAGATAAGCTTTAGTACACTAAAATAAGGTTTTCAAAGTGGGAGACCCATCTGCCCTGGCGGATTCGGTGGGGGGTAATACATTGAACAAAATGAACCCAGGAGAACACCCCTAGGAAAAAAAAAGGACTAATGTAAGGGTGGCACCAGGGGGCTCTCTCCTTCTTTGATCTCTAACTGTTACCGTATTCCCAATAAAGGGAACTCAAACTTGTGGATATGAGATCTCAAAGTAAGTAGTATACGCAGATGAAAAAAAGAATATTGCAAAAAGAGAACCAAGAACAGGTCTCCATCTCTAGTAGGAAAACAATGAATTGCAAGATACACTCTAAAAATGAAGTTCAATAGTCTTATTAAAGTAATACTGCCACTACAGCTAGGCCCCCAAAATGTAGAACATAACTAAACAGCATGCGTCCACTTATGAAACAAGACACCACCTAAATAGTCCTAAAGGAAAGAACATTATACTCATCCATTCAGGATGAGGTTGAGAGACCATCAGCGAGGTCCCTCATATCCCTCAGCATTGGAGCAGCTCTTTTTGATTGTGACATCTGCCAGATCTGTGGGGCGAGAGAAATTCTAGGTCCCAATTGAGGAGTTATGGAGTGGGCATTTGTAGAGACCACAGAAGGAAGACACATCTGCATGCATTTTAAGTGTAGCTGAATGTCCATCTTTACTCGCAGTAAGGGCGAATGTGAAGTTCCAACTATATGGGATTTGCCGGTCCTTTAGAGAAGACAAAGCTTTCAGAAGAAACCTCTTTTGGAGCGTAACCTAGGATAGATCAGGAAATAGCTGAATTTGAGCTCCCTCAGCATCAAGTGATTGGGATAGATCGTGCTTTCGCCATTATGGCTTTCTTGACCAAAAAGTCTTGCACGCAGCAAATAACATCTTTTGGGACTGTTGTGGTGAAGATCCTTTGGGACTGTTCACCTAATATACTGTTAAAAATGGCAACCAGTGCTGTTGAGATGCTCTCATCCCCTATTTCTGTGCCCTCTATTGTCCAAGTTGTCCACATGGTGGCCAAGGTCCAGAGGTTTGTCTGGTTACAGATGGGTGGAGGTTGAACAAGTATTTTCGCATAACATCATGCTCCTCTTCAAGCATCTCTATTCTCACTGCCAATTGTTTAATATCTTGTCATAATGCTCCTGCTTGCAGGCATCTCTAAGTTTAGATATGAGGGGTCTGAACGTCAGCTTTGGTCAGGAATAGTTGAAGGTAGTCAGACCACTGTTCGGGATCCGTGGACCCTGGTGGAGGTGGCCCACCCCTCCCCCAATGAATTTCCTAAACATCAGGATGTAGGGCATGGGGGGGCTCACAACTGGATATTGGGCTGAAAATGATCTCATCATGGGACTCAATCCAGAGTTGAGGGGGTGTGGATGAGGAGTGTACTGGGGTCCCCTGTCTGGAAGAGTGCGGTTTATGGCTGTGCTGCATATCAGGAGTGGACAAGTGGGCCAACAGGAGAGGAGACACCTGGCATCAGAGTATTGCTGGTTCAGAAGCTGCAGTCACAGAATGTGGAGCAAGGACCACTCAAGAAGCCCTCCTGGAGTACTTGGCTTCCTTGGTGGGGTTAAAGGCCCAAAATCAATGGCACGAACACAACACAGGAACTGCTGGAAGGTGAGGTTGTCAAATTTTCCAAGAGCACTGGATGGGACTGAGGGCTGTTAGCAGAGGGCCCAGATTGCAGGAATATGGTCTCTGATGGGATGGCATCATTCTGCACCTGAGGGGGAGCTCTATGCAGTGATCCAGAGGCTAAATAGTTTGGGGTACTAACTGGAAAGAGTTAGGGGTCAGCGCAGAGAGACTCGGAGGGGAGACAGCTCTGGTGGATCGGCAGCAAGTCAGTGTTGTGCAGCGGAGTGACACAGGCCTCAGTACCGGAGGGGGGAGAGGGTCCCGAGACGGTAATCACACCAGATTTCTCACCTGCACAAACCCTGTGGTCGAGTGGAGAAACAGTTGCCGCTGCGGGCGCCGAGGATGTCACTGGGTCTGCTGAGGGTGAGTAGTGCAGAGACTCTCCTTTGTGTAGGAGTTTTGACTGCTACATGGTGATGGCGCCTATTCTTCAGGTAGGCTGTGTCTCGCTGCGTTTCTTGTTATCAAGTGGTCCAAGGCTAACAGCTTCTGAGAGGCCATGGGTGTAGCAGTGGAGGGTCTTTTGGCTGTCTGGTCACACTTTTTCCCCCATCTAGGTGCGATGATTAAGTTGGTGGGCTTTGTAATGGGCGACTCCGCAGGGGAGCAGAGCAACTGTGCAGCCATTCAGTGAGCGCTACGGCCGCGCCCCACCTGCTTCCGTTATGGTCCGTCAGCCTCCTCGTTTAGTACCTTGTGTGTTTGCCTTGTTTGCTCTTCTGGTTCCAGCTTCTGTTTAGTGCCGCTCGTTGGTACTTCTGATCCGCCTTGTCAGCTGCCACTGCTGGGACTGCTCTGAGGTTGCACCTGGAGACCACCGAGTTAAGCCAAAGGCTCTGTGAAGAACCCGATAGCCGCTAAATTACATCCCCTTGGAGCACACTCGGTACTGGCTCTGTTTGCCCACAACTAGCTTTTACCCGCAAAATTCGTTACAGAAGATAATGCGGAAGGCCCACCTTATTCAGCAAATTTCAACCCACACCAAGCTAGGTTTTGTTTGTTTTTTTAACAGGCTTTATTTATGACAATTTGTGAAAAAAAATACAAATCACATTACCGAACACATTAAAACATCACACATTCACAAAAGTACTACAGTAATTTTCCATACAAAGGATACATCAAATATATCCAGTATCTAGTCATATAGCAGTTGTTATGTAGATTATACCAAATATTAGTTATTTCGAAGAAACTATAGCACTCCTATAAGGACCAGATAGAGCGAACAGATCTCCATATAAAATGTAAGTGATAAGGACCTAGGATATTATTCAAGTATTTGTGTATGGTAATCTTGGATCATATCATCTGTAAATACTTCTGTTATAAACACCATTCAGCCAACCATTCATACTCATCGATCCCTTATCCGTCACATCCATCCATAGTCATTCACGTAGTTTGTGCTGCAATCCAATTGCAGTTGCAATTGCTTGGGGATACCCTTGGCGGCATAAGTGGTCTTATATCTAGGTAGTTCCGTATTTATTAGCGGTTTCCAGTGTTCTATAGTAGGAACCTTAGGAGGCTTCCAATTCAAAAGAATGGTTTTTCTAGCATAAAAATAGCAGAAGTAGATAAAGAATGCGTTCTATTTTGCTAGGGATTAGATCTTCCACTATGCCCAAGGGCTATTATCAGGCGAACTTACGTTGGGGAAACCTAGTTTTAAATTAAAAAAATTGTGAATCTCTCCCCAATAGTTCTGCAAGACCGGACAGTCCCACACCATGTGGATAAACGTGCCCCTCTCCTCACCACATCTAGTGCAGACGGTAGAAGGTAAACAATGCATTTGATAAAGTCTAACTGGTGTGAAGTAGACCCTATGCAGCCATTTGATTTGGATTAGTTGATCTCTGGCACTTAAGACTGACAGGCGCCAGGCGGTTTTTAATTCGGAAAGTGCCTCATTAGGTAGGGATGGAATATCTCGTTGCCAAATCAGGGCTGTGGCGTCGGAGTCGTGGAGTCGGTACCTATTTTGCAGGAGTCGGAGTGTCGTCATAAAAGGGACCGACTACGAAAATATATAATAAGTTGGTCCAGTTAGTTCGATGCAGTGCAAAGAGCAAGAGGAATTTGGTCCGGCCATTGCTACTGCTCCCATATCTTCAGCCTCATCACATGAGGATGTGTAATTGATGACATGGAGCAGGCAAAGCGCTGCCCCCAGGGGAGAAGATCCCAACCCCAGGGCAAACAGATTTCGGTAACTTTTTTCCACCTGCTTTCAAAGAAGCAGCGGGAGATAAAACATTCATCAAAACCGACTGTGGCCGAGGCAATTCCTTTATACCCTGACATTGTTAGAGATGTTGCCCTGTGTCACTGCTTTGCCCCAAGTTAGGTGTAGAAGAGCCGTTTTCTAGCCTGGAATTTAAAGAGATTCAGATGTGAGGTCATGTATGCGGATCTGATGGAGCAATACTATTTCTCAGAAAAAATTCGAGACTTCACAAATGTTCCTGCAGTGTTTCGCATATTTTACCAATTTTTTGGTGTTTCTAAAGTCATGTCCAATAAATATTTTTACCCCTGGGCAAGCAAAATGGTAACAATGTTTAAACTTTAGACTTTCAGGTTCCATATCTCACCATCCACTTTCAGCTTTGTACATGAGGGTCCTGTAATTTTATATACAGTTATCTTACCCATCTACATAAATTTGACTTGCAAGTTTTTTAGCAAACTGCCCTTTGTTCTCAATTTTTTCCTGTAAAATGCATTTTTTTACTGTTCTGCTTCTAAAAATCAAATGTTAACTGGTATTTATTTGTTAGTATTTGGTAAAATTCACCTTTTGGTTTTCAGCTCTGCCTGAAACCTTCTGGGCTCGAATCAGATCAAGCATGTCTTAACCAAAATCTGATCCCAGGTCTCTTTTTACACATTCCCAATGTTGGTGCAGACTGGGTTGGATACAAATACAGCTTTTTCTTCAAATTACCCACAAGTGTTCAAAACATTGTTACTCTTTTGCTTGTCAGTGTCTGTTCTACCTAAATAGCTTGATTATTGTATCATAAGGTGATAAACAGCCTAATGTTACCATTTTACTACAGTAAAGTTATCACTTAAACATGCGCCGTGTATGAGGGAGTTGGAGTCGGATTCAGGAGTCGGAGTCGGAGGTTTGGGAAATTGAGGAGTCGAAGTCGGGGCTTTGGCTTGCCGACTCCACAGCCCTGGTTGCCATTTCAAAGGAAGTCGCTAAGGGGGAGGTCTGGTAACCTATGATGGCTTTATATATAGAGGAAACCGGCTTACGGAGGGCCTTTTGCCGTAGAACCGCCTCTAGATGTCCGCATTCAAGTTGGACCTGTATCACACCAAATTGCGTCATACACGCGTGCCTTAGTTGCAAGTACCTGAAAAAGGACCCACTGGGTAAATTAAACCGCGTTGCATTTCTGCAAAGGTCAGGAAGTTACCCTCCTCATACATTTGCGTAAGGTATCTCACTCCCCGGCTCGCCCAGAACCTGTATTCTGGTAGCTCCATTAGTTCTGGTAGTTTCCTGTTGCAACACAAAGGAATAACAGGGGACCATGCATCAGTATCCTTGTGGCCATAAGGGTGAATGAAGGTTTTCCAAGAGTGCACCGCTGTGCTCATCAGTGATGTGTAACAATATTGTACAGTTGCCTTCTCTATACGGCAAGTTTGAAAGCCCTTCAAAAGGGCCCTACCAGAACCGCCTCCAAAGTAATAGAGGGATTGTTCTCACTGTCCCGAAACCATTGGGAGATATGCGCGAGTTGGACGGCCACATAGTAGATATACAAGTCCGGAAAAGCAAGTCCGCCGCTGTCATATGGGGCCTTAAAGGCTTTTTGCCAGGACGTGCCTTATCTGCTAAGAAGCAAATGTAAACAAAGCCACGCTGAGCTGAGAGAGCGAGAGACACAGCCAGAGCACAGAGCCATGCATAAGGTATCGTGTGAAATGTTCACTCAAATAATCAAACTACAACTAGTCGATTCTGTATACAAAACACAACATATATCTACCCAGTGCCTTGAAAGCTTCTTCAGCTCCCATTCATCAGATAAGAAGTGTGCTCTGCGCAAGCCCGGCCAGCAGCTCTTGTCAGGTGGTATCTAATAGAAGCTTTTAAGTAACTAAGGGCAGGTAAGGAACCTGTAGCTCTGCAATATTTTTAATCACATATATTTAGAAAAGTGATGAAATACCCATTTTGGAGGATCCCACGTCAACATTACATCGTGGAAAAACCCCTTTAAGAGTAGCCCTATTCAGATGCGGGGAGGCACCTCCCCACTAAAAGGAAAAAATCAATTTGTCTAGTAGCACAAAGTGGGACTTAGGGAGGATGTTGCACGGTACAGATACAAAAGCTTAGGTAGCATCACCATTTTTATTATATTTACTCTCCCAATGAGAGACAGTGGAAGACCGGCCCACGTCTTCAGCCTCGATTCCACCTGCCGCACCACCGGTTGGATGTTTAGCTCGCTAAACTTCCAAATATCTTTATGTATTACAATCCCTAGATATTTGAAATGTGTAACTACCTGCAATTAAGATATGGGGGTCACTGACGCCAGGTCTATATCATCCAGTGGAAACCGTGTAGATTTCCCCCAATTCACTCATAAACCCAAGTATTCCCCAAAAATATCTACCGTCTCCAGTAAGCACTCCAATGAGGTCCCGGAATCTCCCATATACACCAACATATCATCTGCATATAGGGAAAGTTTTTCCTCGATCCCCGCGATGGACCCCCTGTAGACTCCTATGTTGATTTATCATGATGGCCAGAGGTTCCATAATGAGGGCGAACAACAGCGGCGAGAGGGGGCACCCCTGCCTTGTGCCTCGCTCAAGTGGGAAGGGCTCCGACAGTTGTCCGTTCACCCTAACTCTCGCTGTGGGTTGCAAGTATAAAAGACATATCCATTTAAGAAAGATGGACGGGAATCCCATTCGGATAGAAGTGCCCACATAAATCTCCATTCGACGGAATCAAACGCCTTTTCATTGTCTAAAGCAGCGATCACTCTCTGTCCCACGTTATCGTGAGTCACCAGTAGGTTGGTAAACAATCTTCTAAGATTGATCTCAGTCGTTCTACCTGGCATAAATCCCGATTGATCCGCCCCAACGAGTGACAGGATCACACCAGTAAGTCGTATAGCTAAAACTTTAGCGTCTAAATTTAGTAATGAGGTCGGTCTGTGCAGTGGTGGCCAAAAGTATTGGCGTCCCTGCAATTCTGTCAGATAATACTCAGTTTCTTCCTGAGAATGATTGCAATCACAAATTCTTTGGTATTATTATCTTCATTTAATTTGTCTTCAATGGATAACCACAAAAAGAATGGTCATAAAGCCAAATTGGATTTAATTCCACACCAAACATAAAAAAGGGGGTGGACAAAAGTATTGGCACTGTTTGAAAAATCATGTGATGCTTCTCTAATTTATGTTATTAACAGCACCTGTAAACTTTACCTGTGGCACCTAACAGGTGTTGGCAATAACTAAATCACACTTGCAGCCAGTTGACATGGATTAAAGTTGACTCACACTCTGTCCTGTGTCCTTGTGTTTACCACATTGAGCATGGAGAAAAGGAAGAAGACCAAAGAACTGTCTGAGGGCTTGAGAATCCAAATTGTGAGGAAGCATGAGCAATCTCAAGGCTACAAGTCCATCTCCAAAGACCTGAATGTTTCTGTGTCTACCATGCGCAGTGTCATCAAGAAGTGTAAAGCCCATTGCACTGTGGCTAACCTCCCTAGATGTGGATGGAAAAGAAAGATTGACGAGAGATTTCGGCGCAAGATTGTGCGGATGGTGGATAAAGAACCTCGACTAACATCCAAACAAGTTCAAGCTGCCCTGCAGTCCGAGGGTACAACAGTGTCAGCCCGTGCTATCCGTCGGCGTCTGAATGAAAAGGGACTGTATGGTACCCCGAGACATAAAAAAGCCAGGCTGGAGTTTACCCAAAATTAACCGAGAAAGCCTAAAACGTTTTGGAAGAATATTCTCTGGTCAGATGAGACAAAAGTAGAGCTTTTTGGGAAAAGGCATCAACATAGAGTTTACAGGAAAAAAAAAAAAAAAAAAAGGGGCATTCAAAGATAAGAACACGGTCCCTACAGTCAAACATGGCGGAGGTTCCCTGATGTTTTGGGGTTGCTTTGCTGCCTCTGGACTGCTTGACCGTGTGCATGGCATTATGAAGTCTGAAGACTACCAACAAATTTTGCAGCATAATGTAGGGCCCAGTGGGAGAAAGCTGGGTCTCCCTCGAGGTCATGGGTCTTACAGCAGGACAATGACCAAAAACACACTTAAAAAATAACTAGAAAATGGTTTGAGAGAAAGCACTGGACACTTCTAAAGTGGCCATCATTTAGTCAAGTCCTGAATCCCATAGAACACCTGTGGAGAGATCTCAAAATGGCAGTCTGGAGAGGCACCCTTCAAATCTCAGGGACCTGGAGCAGTTTGCCAAAGAGAATGGTCTAAAATTCCAGCAGAGCATTGTAAGAAAACTATTGATGGTTACCGGAAGCGGTTGTTCGCAGTTATTTTGGCTAAAGGTCGTGCTACCAAGTATTAGGCTGAGGAGGCCAATTACTTTTGTCGGCCCATTTTTGAAGTTTTGGGTGAAATGATCAATGATTGATTTTTGTCTCATTCTGTTTTGTGTGTTTTCATTGCAAGCAAAATAAATGAATATATTAATACCAAAGAATTTGTGATTGCAATCATTTTCAGGAAGAAACTGAGTATTATCTGACAGAATTGCAGGGGTGCCAATACTTTTGGCCACCACTGTAAGAACTACATTGGTCAGGAGGTCTACCCGGTTTGTGAATTATTGTGATCACTGCCTCAGAGAAAGAAAGTGATAGCAAATCCTCCCTGCCAGCCGCTGCAAACAGCTTCTCCAATCTACCTTCCCATTGTTCCACATCTCTTTTGTACCACTTGGCTGGAAAGCCATCAGGCCCAGGTGTCTTGTGTGTCAATAGTCTCCATATCAATCTCTCCCGCGGATGTATCTTCCGACAGTCCCTCTGCTTCTTCCCCATTTAGTGCTGGTAACTCCAAGTGGCCAATAAAATGATCTATTTCCCCATCCATAACTTGTAAACTGGAGGCGTCTAGCTCCGTTTAGTAGAGGGCAAATTGCTCACAGATCTGGGTTGGGTCCATCCGAGCCTACTACACTGGCCACCACTGTCATCGGCGCCTCAGTCCTTGCTAGGTAGGCCAACGCTCTGCCATTCTTATCCCCTTCAACGAAAATGGATCGTTTCTGCATAAGGAGTAGTTTTTGGGTATATTCGGTCAAGTGTAGGGAATAGGTCCGTTGGGCAGATAGCAAGGCTTCCTTGGTCAATGTGGATGGATTTTGTACAAATTCTGCCTCCTTTGTCGCTAGCTCGACCTCTAGCCTCCCCCTTGTTGTCCCCAATTCAGCTCTCAATGATGCGCTTGCCCCAATCAACACCCCTCTCAGGACAGCCTTACAGGCATCCCATTCAGTTAGCGGGTTGACAGAACCCTCATTCTCATCCCAGTAGGATGCTATTTTTTCCTGGCATGTGCTCATCACTCTTGGAACATCAAGCCATCTGGGATTTAGCCTCCACAGTCTGCCCGAGGCCCGTGTCGGTGAAGTTAGAACTAGCTTCATTGGTGCGTGATCAGAGATCCCCTGAGGTAGATACTCCACCACATGAATCATATGTAGAATATCCCTTGAGGCAAAAGCTAAGTCAAGGCGGGATAGTGAATCTTGCGTTGGTGAGAAACAAGAGAACTGTCGGGCCTGGGGATGAAGCCAAAGCCATGCTTCAATTAACGTATTGACCGTCGCCCAATTCCTTAGACCTTTGTTATGCGTCGCCTGGGGTCAAAGTCAATCTAAGTCCTGATCCAAAGTTGCGTTTAAGTTCCCAATAAAAGCAGCGGAATCCCTGGGTACTGTGAGACTTTTGTCATGGGGATTTTAGCCCCCCCGGTTTAAACGGGGTGGGATATATTTTCCCCCCTTTAGGGAATTCGCGCCCCCTTAAACCCTTTTATGTTAAATATACGTAAAATCCCTGTTTGGGTTTATGTTAAAATTTGCACGGGGGAAAACCCCCCCGCATAGTTGGAGAAAACTTTTCCCTGGTATGTCTTTTTCCAGGGGGGAGGGGGATTTAGGCTTATATCTTCTTCACCCCAAAAGGGGCGTCTCTTGGAAGGGTTTGATACCCGGGTTATGTTGTTTTTATAAAAGTCAAAAGGGCATTTCCCCTTTTTTGTTTACCCAAATTTTAACCCCCCGGGCATTTTAAGGGGTCAATCTTTTTAATCGCCATCATGGTCCAAAAAAAAAAGGGAAAAAGCACCAAAAAAAAAAAAAAAAAAAACACCAGCAGCCAGTTTATCGATACAGGGAACGACAAAGAAAAAACCCCTTCACAAAAGAAAAACTATTTAAAAAAGAAACGATTACACTGAAACATCCCCCCCCCTGCTGAAAAGGGCCCCCCAATTTGCTTTGCCCTTCCCTCCCTAATAGACCAAAAACTGTTTAAGAAAACAGAAACCAAAAACTTTTCCCCGGGGTTTATTGCCCCCAAATCCAAATTAAAGGAAAATTTAAAGGAAAAAAACTACCTGGAAGTGTGTTGGTTTGGTGGGGTGTCAAAAAAAAAAAGAAAAAAATGAAAAATCCCAAATTTTTCATCTCGGGAAACCCGGGGAAAAGGAAAATTGACCCCCCCCGGGGGGGGAAAGTGCTTTGGGAAAGTGAGTGCAATTTGGGTTTAAATCTTGCAAACCCGACCATATACGGCACTATTTCGATAATTAAAACCCGTCCCGATGTTTTAGTATCGGGATTAAAGGGGATCTTCTGGGTTTGCCACCCGGAACCCCCTGGTGTTGTGTTTTAAAAGGGTGGATCCCGATATTGGACCCTCGTCTAGTGGGATAGAGCATTGAATTTTTTATTTCCAGCACTCCCGGAAAATCGGTTGGGGATGGGTGTAAAATGTCTCCTTTTCTTCTGGACTTGGTTTGGGGAAATTTAGGATAGAAGGTTTAAATTTTTTTTTTTTATAAGGGAAAAGTTTCCCCTCTGGGCTGGGAGTGGGGCAAAACTAAATCTCGTTCTGTAATTGAGAAGTTTAGGTTTAAAGGGGGCGGGTGGGGGGGGGCACCCCGGTTGCGGGGGCCTGGGGGGGAATCCCATGGGGGTCTTTCAACTACAAAAATTTGGCGAGGGGGTTTTATTGGAGGGTAAACAATTTTTCCACAAACTGTCTGGGGACGAGCCTTCCATCGTTCTGGCGCCCCAAAATGCTTTCATTATTGCACCACTTCCCCAATTTTAAAATCTTTTGCCCCTGGCCCGTAAAAATTTTTATTGCTGTTATAAAATAAAGGGGTAGTGCTTGGTTGGCATTGGGAAATATCTTTTTACTTCCCCAAACCCGCGCTCCGCTTCCACCCGTTCGCCCCCGGGTTTGTTATGTCTTTGCGGAGCTTTTTATGTCCAAATTTTTAGATGGTTTTCTTGGTTTGGGTTTAAATAGTGACAGGTTGCAATGGGCCGCCATTATTTTTTTCAGTGTCAAAGGGCCCGCTGGGTTTAGGGGTTTAGACAGGAAATATTTTATCCGTTTGGCTTTTTAAAGTTCCCAATGAGTTTGTTTTTTTTTAAAAAGAGGGGGTAAAATGGAGGTCTGTTTGGTCCCATAGTTTTGATGGGTGGGAAAAGGTAAATCAGCAAAATGTCTAGATATAAAACAATACAGAGGGACAGGTGTACCACAATTGGCCAGTGGGTGTCACCCTAGTCTCATAGAGTGATGGCCCCAGCAAGTAATGAAATTGTTTCAGTGGCTTGATGCAAAAACAGCAGGATATGGAGTCAAATTATATTGTTGTTTGGCCAGAAAATGTCCCCTCCCTTTCCCCCCTTTTTACTGCAAACCAAAGGGGTTGTTTTGGGAAGGCCGGTAAAATGGGCCAAAGAGTGCTTTAGTTGTTGCAAATTAAAAAAGTGAAACCCCTTTATTTAAAAGGACAGTAAAAAAAAAGTCTGTCCCGTATATGCAGAAGTGGTTTTTTGAAACAGTTGCCCGGGGAAATTTCCCCCGCAGCACAGGAAAGGGGGGGGGGATTCTGGGGAGTTCTGCCTTTTTTTGGGTTTCTCCAAAGGGGTTTTTTTTGCAAAAAGGGGGGGGCTTTGGAGGACCCCACTGTAGTGGCAAAAGCGGCCCCGATGGCGCCCCCGGGCGCTTTTCCCTTTCCCCCCCTTTTTGTTGATGAAACCAAAAATGGCGTAAAAAATGGCGGCCCAAAAAGTAGAAAACAAGGGTACTGTAGGAGATTTAAATTTTTCGCCTGCCTCCATTTTCATTTTAAAAAATTCCCCCGCCCCCCCTTTTCCCTTTTTCCCCTTTTC
>JAODAL010066989.1:0-17508 GCA_025379985.1 Phyllomedusa bahiana
ATAGGAGTAGGACGTGTGCTCGGTCTCTGTCCAAACAGCTCAGCGAAATTGTTCTATTTGTTCACACAGACAGCTATGCTTTTAGCTGTGAACATTAGAACTTAGGTAGATTAGAGATTTGCAGATTTTAGGTACTTAGGCTGAGAATTTTAAAGGAGCATCTAGCCCTGTAAAGTCACGGGGGAGGGGGGGGGGTGGCCCGCGGGCGAACACAGACAAGCTCTTTAAAGGATAGTGGATATTGTGCAGCCCAGACTTTGTTTAGACATTGCATTGCAATGGCTTTTTATTAACAGTTTTCTGTTGAAATATTACTTGTATGTTGGGCAGCCTGAACTTATATTAGGATACAGATCTTTTCTAGTAACTGCAGGTGTATTTGATAGGTGCAAAACTCCACTTTTATTATCCGTATACATTTCAGATAGGTGTTTTTTCACTTTGGCGCAGTCCAGCTTTGTTGATAGAGGCACCTTGCACTTAAATTTGAATACAGCAATTTTGTAGTCACCGCAGGTGTATTTTTTTAGGTGCAAAACTCCACTTTTATTATCCGTATACATTTCAGATAGGTGTTTTTTCACTTTGGCGCAGTCCAGCTTTGTTGATAGAGGCACCTTGCACTTAAATTTGAATACAGCAATTTTGTAGTCACTGCCAGTTTATTTGTTAGGTGCTAAAAATTACTTTTATTATCAGTATACATTTCAGATAGGTGTTTTTTTCACTTTGGCGCAGTCCAGCTTTGTTGATAGAGGCACCTTGCACTTAAATTTGAATACAGCAATTTTGTCGTCACCGCAGGTGTATTTTTAGGTGCAAAAATACCTTTTATTATCCGAATACATTTCAGATAGGTGTTTTTTCACTTTGGCGCAGTCCAGCTTTGTTGATAGAGGCACCTTGCACTTAAATTTGAATACAGCAATTTTGTAGTCACTGCCGGTGTATTTGATAGGTGCAAAATACCTTTATTATCCGTTATACATTTCAGATAGGTGTTTTTTCACTTTGGCGCAGTCCAGCTTTGTTGATAGAGGCACCTTGCACTTAAATTTGAATACAGCAATTTTTGTACTCACTGCGGTGTATTTAAATAGGTGCAAAAAATACCTTTATTATCCGTATACATTTCAGATAGGTGTTTTTTTCACTTTGGCACATCCAGCTTTGTTGATAGAGGCACCTTGCACTTAAATTTGAATACAGCAATTTTGTTTTGATTTGAGGGATTTGAGAATAGCTGTGATTTGCCGTCTTTTAATAAGAGACTTTCCAAAACTCTTCCATACCTTCTCAAATTTTTATCTTTCTGAACATGGAGCGAAATGCAGGTGGTAAGCGAGCAAAGAGGGGGGTAGGACATGGAGGTAGAGGTACGAGAGAAGGTGCTCCTTCCAGTGCTGGCGATAACACGCATGCCAGCGGATCGTCGGTTGCAGGACCGTCAGGCCTGTCATCGCTGGGTCAGGGCCCTGTGAATCTCAGTAACGAACAGCGTCGCCAATCTGTTCTTCAGTGGTTAATGCAACCTGCATCCAGCAGTCTTACCTCCCGCGTCCTCCCAGTCACGGCCACAAATGTCGTCATCAGCATCATCAGCATCCGTCCAACATGAAGCAGCCCAAATGTCAACTCGTTGTACCCCCACTGTGATAATCCATTTCTGAAGACCTCTTTTATGACAAAATGCGGTTGGGGTCCAGAAGGCATGTTAAAAGATCAAGAGCCAAGAGGATGATTTTAGTCTGCTCTGACAACCCAGTTACTGATGCCATCAGAGGAGGAGAAGAAGCCCGGTCAATCGGCAAACAATCCCGGACGGACGGCAATCGCCTTGCAGTCCCTCTTGCTTGTACCCACAGCTCCAGGATGCAGAACGTCCGCACGACCACGTCACCTGTGTTGATGATGATGATGACGACATCGGATCCAACGTGGTCTATTCAGCAGAATTTGCTTGCGAGCACTTCAATCACTGGACGAGTAGGAAGACGAATGGGGTAATGTCAGTACGGGACCCGCCTCAAAAAGGGAGAGGGCGGTCGCAGAAGTCCCTGAGATTGATTTCCCAGCCACGGTCAGTGGAAACCCCGCTGATCGCCGTCAAAAAGGTCCCAGGACCTCTCAAGCCTGGGGCCTCTGACAAGCCTCTGATTCACCCTAGCGATGTCATAAGCCGCCTTTGCGTAAAGCATCAGTACAGCAATATTCTTAGATGTTTAACCACCACCAACATGTCTAGTCACATTGCAGCGAATGCATGAGTTGAAACGGAGGCACACTTGCCAAACAAGGCCAGACCGACGCCCGGGCTTCCAACTCATTGTCACACCCTCTGTATCCGCCTCCTCCTCCTCCGCCACCACCAAGCGTTCCCAGCTGCCCATGTCCTCTCAGAGTCATGATCAGGGATCAGCCTCCGCTGCAGCCTCCACACCTTCCGCCCGAATGTACCACCAAGCACCACCAGAGACCCATCCTACCATTCTCCTGTCCACCAGTTTGACGACCTGCATGCCGTAGCAGCTGCCAGTCTAGCAGCCAGCCTCCAGTCTACCAGGTTTGTGGAGGCAAGAAGAAAACTACTTTAACCCAAAGCCACACCCCGCCCCAGGCCCCGCACCAACCAAACCATCCCAAACGCCAAAAGCCTGAATGTCGCATTGCCAGGCTTTTGCCTTGGACAATGTTGCCTTTCCGTTCTGGTGGACACAGATGGGTTCCGCCACGACAAGGCCCTTTGTCTGCCACCCATACCAGAATGCCCGGAGCATGCATTTCTTTGCCGAAAAGCACGTCCCCTGCCCTGGCCAGCCACGTGATCATCTAAACACTTTCAAGCGTGTTGTACCTGCAACTGTTTCCAAAAAAGTCCACACCTGAAGAACCCACCGACACATGGACTAGTAAGCACGGCCAAGGCCGCTATATCTCAGTGACGCTCACTGGGTGAGGCTGCAGTAGATGCTCTCGTGGTGATGGTGGCGCTCAGGCCGCGCACGCTCTTCAAAACCGCAGGGATGGATCAGGTTCTTTCCCCCAAGTCCTCTGGTGGGCATCCAGGCCCTCAGAGAAACCAGGCCGTGTTGAAATTGAACTTGTCTTGGAGACCGTCCACACCAGTGTCAGAGCTGTGACGGCTCTCTGCAACGAGACGAGTGCTCTGGGTGGAGAACTAACCTGTGCCAGGCAAGGTGGGTGCAGATAACGGCAAATCTACATGGCCGCGCTTAAGATCGGTAGGCTGGAGCACACCCCTTGCCTGGAACACAGTCATGACCTTGTAGTCCAGACATTTCTAAAGAACTTAACCAGGTCTGGAACTGCCGGTGCTGAGGAAGGCGTTGAGGTCTAGTTCGCAACTTCCTGAGTTCGCACCCTGCTTCGTCCCGCCTGGCTGCGTTGCAGCGTCAGCTCGGCTTCCCCGTAAACCAGTCTCATTGTTGAGCGTGGCTCAACTCACGCTGGAATTCTACCCTCTACGATGCTCCAGCGATTGTGGCAGCAGCACAATCGCCATTACTCAGTACGATGTGACACATGCCTGACAAGCCGGTGCGTACCCGGTGTGTTGACACCACCGAGAGTGGAGGCAGGTGAAAGAGCTCTGCACATCCTTGTCGTTTTGAAGAAGCCACCAAAATAGTCATTGCGGACAATGCCTTGTCAGCATGAGCATTGTGGTGATCTTATTTCTGGAACGATCGTTGGATCACTCTGAAACATAGCTCCCACCAGCGACGGAGGAGGAGACGGACACAGAGCGGACACGGAGCCTTTCTCTCCGTTGAATCCACAAGCCCGACAGTTTCACAATTATCATCGGTCCTTCCAAATAGGCAGTGTTTCGAGTCCAGGCTACTGCAAGGCGGGGCTTCAGCTCTCAGGGTGCATCATCCAGCAAGTCAGTGCTTTTTGAAGCCGAGCCAGAGGGAAGCGAGGAGGAGAGGAGAGGTATTCCACGGGGGGGGCGGGGGGGGGGGGGGGGGTGGGGGGGGGGGGGGGGGGGGGGGGGGGGGGGGGGGGGGGGGGGGGGGGGGGGGGGGGGGGGGGGGGGGGGGGGGGGGGGGGGGGGGGGGGGGGGGGTGGGGGGGGGAGGGGAGGGGAGACGAGGGGGGGGGGGGGGGGAGGGGGGGGGGGGGGGGGGGGGGGGGGGCGGGGGGGGAGGGAAGACACTCGAACGTACGACGTCCCTGGCTGGAAAGAGGTGGCGTGAAATTTGAGGTGGAGGAGAAATGAGGAAGATCAGTTTGCTATGCCCCTCGACCCAGAGCTTGGGAGAATCAAGGCTCCATCTCTCACATGAGTGCTTGACACGATTCCATTTCCTCCAACATGATTCCTCGCATTAAGGCCACCAAAATGAACACACAATTACTGGTTGCCACCCAACTGGCGATCCCCGGTACAAACAAAACTACATGCACTTTCCTTCCACCCACCCAAATAGAGAGTAAAAATGCAGGAAATGAGTCCCGCTGATTGATCAACTGAAGACCATCTGTTGCGTACTGTTTCACGTTCTTCAAATGTCAACGGTGGAACAAAGTCAATCGACGTGACATCAGTAGAGTGCCAAGTGCCGAAGCAAGCAGGCACAATGTGGTAAAAAAAAGCCTAATGGTACCTCTGCATCTTTATTTACCACCTCACCAATGCAATGTAATGCAGGGCACACATCAACACACAGAGACCAGTTTTAAGATCATGGTGCACGGCTATCTGCGTCTCAACACCGATGTTTTTGGATGTGTTCCGGACCCAATTGACTTCTGGGTATCCAAAATGGATGAATGGCCCGAGCTCGCTCGCCACGCCATAGAGGTGTTGTCCTGCCCAGCAGCCAGCGTCATATCTGAGCGGACCTTCAGCACAGCTGGAGGAGTCATTACAGACAAACGCATCCGGCTTTCCACAGATAATGTGGATCGTTTGACTTTCATCAAGATGAATCAGGCATGGATCTCTGATGATGTTGTGGCTCCAATTGCCGAGGTCACCGATTAGTTGCCGGTCTACTATACATTCCTCTTCAAACAGAAATGGTCCTCTTGAAAACTTTTTTTAAAATGATCATTTCTTACTGCAATTTTTATTCTCAGTTCCCAAAAGTTCATTTTGCTGGTTTTGCTGTGAGGAGACTGTAAAAGACACCAAGGTTTCATGACAAAACCGTATTCCATTTACTCACTTTATCTTAAGAAGTTTTCGCATTGTCAATGGTTTTGGGGTCATGGTGCTGTGAGATACAGCTATAATCATGGTCCTTTGGAACAGAAATGTGGCTTCTAAGTGGCATTTCTCCCTCACAATTTTTAACAGTGGCTGAGAAGTCATTTTTATAATTTTTTTGGGGTCATGCTGCTTTGAAATGCAGCAATACTACAGGTCCTATTCTAAAAAATGTTGTTTCTAACAGACATTTGTTCTTCACAATTGTCATAAGTGGCTCAAGGGTCATGTTTTGAATTTTTGGGGGCATTTTGATGTGAAATGCAGCTATACTACAGGTCCTATTATAAAAAAAAAAAAGTGGTTTCTAACAGACATTTGTTCTTCACAATTGTCAAAAGTGGCTCAAGGGTCATGTTTTGAATTTTTTGGGGGCATTTTGCTGTGAAATGCAGCTATACTACAGGTCCTATTATAAAAAAAAAAATGTTTCTAACAGACATTTGTTCTTCACAATTGTCAAAAGTGGCTCAAGGGTGATGGTGCTGTCAAAACGAATAGGTTAGGACACGTTAATGACACATTTGCAAAATGACTGTTTGCAAGATCTTTAAGCATACTACAATCCTATTCTAAAAATGTGGTTTCTAACAGAAAATTGTTTTTTCACAATTGTCAAAAGTGGCTCGAGGTAGGGATAGTGCTGTCAAAAAACAAAATAGGTAGGACACTGTAATGACACAATTCTCAAAGACTTGTTTTTGCAAGATCTTAACAACTAAAATCCCTGTAGTGAGACAACCCATTTAATACATTTAAAAAAAGAGAAAACAAAGATGTGGTGGGATTCCATCCTATTTTAAAAATTGTTTTCTAGAATTAAACTACTAAAAAACTGGCATGCATAAAATAGCTGATACAAATATTCCTCTGAATTGTACAAGGGATGTATCAGGAAGACTTGAACAGATGTAGGTTACCCAGGACAGGTCTAGTCAATGTCCAGTTCAACTAAAATGGTGTTTGAAAGACTCCTTTTCCCGGCACTTTTTTATCTGTGGGTCAGACAAGTTTAATGTAATCCCTGCGCCAGACAGGTATAGTCAATGCCTTTTAAACTAAAAGGTGGTGAAAGACCCCTTTTTCCAGCACTTTTTAATCTTGGGTCGGAAAATTTTTAAAATGGTAATGCGCGGTCCGGACGGGAAAAAAGTCAATGTCCTTCAACTAAAAGGGTGGTTCAAAAAACCCTTTTTCCGGACTTTTAAAGGGGGGGGTCATGCAGGTTTGGGCTCATGCGTGGCCTAGGACAGGATATCTATGCCATGAAACAAAAATGGGGGTTTGAAAACTCCTTTTTCCGATTTTTTAATCTGTGGGCAACAGTTTAATGGTCATACTGCTCCAAGCGGGATAGCCCCAATGTCCAGTTAAACAAAAATGGTGGTTCAAGACTCCTTTTCTGGACTTTTTAATCTGTGGGTCGACGGGTTTAATGGCATACTGTGGTCAAACGGCAAGAAAAGTCCAGTTCAACAAAATGGGGTTGAAAACTCCTTTTTCCGGCACTTTTTAAATCGGGGGTCATGCAGTTTGAGGGTCTGCTGCGGTACAGGACATGTATAGTCAATGTCCATTAAAATTAAAATGGTGGTTCAAAAACCCTTTTTCTGGCATTTTTTAATCTGGGGTCAGATAGGTTTAAGGGTCAAACAAAAGCCAATATATGGATATGCACATCCATAAAAACATTTTTGAAAAAAATGAACAAGGTGCAACCTGTTGGGCTGTAGTATACATACTTTTCCAAAACTGGCACACTATAAACTGAAGCACATCAAAAGTGGACATAGGAATTTGAAAAAACATTTGCTTCAGGATATTCGGGGGTGCTTAAACAGTTTTGATCAAAAGTTTAACTGAGAATCTCAAAAAAAAAATTTTTTAAACCTAAAGCAGAAAAGCTTTTTTTTTAAAAATTTCCCAGTCCCCTTTGAAGTGTCATTTTATAGTGGCCACGTTTGGAATTGTTATATACCACAGCCACACCAGTGGCACCTATTTCATTTTTTCAAAAATGTTTTTTTGAGTGCATAACCATATATTCTTTTTAGTTTAGTTTGGATGAGTGGGTGCCCCCATTTTGGTTTTTTTTCACTCCACCCACCTTGACATGGCTTTTTAATCAGGCAGGTTTTCTTTAAGCTGGGTTTCCCTTTATTCCCGGATTAGGAGGTCTGAATAGGAGGAAGTAGGCCCCCCGGTTTGAGGTGAGGTGTCTTGTTGCGGACACACGTGAAGACGGTTTTTTAAAAGGTCCTTGACACCCTTGAAAAGGGGTTGGCCCCAATAGAAAGGGGGCAAAATTAAGCAAGCATTTCTTATGTATACCCGGGTAAACCTAAAATTCCGGGAGACATGAAACACTTCGGGAACTCTCCCACCAGCCCCGGGGAAAACCCGGGTCTTGCCGGGAAAAAACTGCTGGAGATCCCCCGGGGGCCCCGAAATCAAGGGGTTTGGGGGAATAAAGTAGGGGGAAGGGGCCCTTTTCACCCACGAAAAGCCAAGCCCCCAACCGGGGGGCATCAGCCTTGCCCGTTTTTTTCCGGCGGGCGGAAATGGATGGTGAAGTCAAAGCCGAGAAGAAGGGGGGCCCAAACCCCGAGCCTTTCCCCCGGGTTTTTTGGCGGGGGCCCTTCTGGAGATTCACCATATTCTTGGGGTTTTCCGAGAAAATTTAGAAACCGGGGTTTGTGGGAGCCCCTTAAAGAAAGATAAACCCTTTTTTAAAGGGCCAATTAAAGGGCCAAAAGTCCAGTAAACCAAAATCGTTGTAGTTTTTTTACCGCAGAGAAAACGTTTTAGAGAAAACCCAAAAGGGTAAAAAGGATTTTCCCCCCTTGGATCCCGTTTAAAAACCCCACCGCCCCTTCCCCCTATAGACTTTTCCTTTCCACCCCCGGGAAAAAAGGGTTTCTCTTTGCCCCGGCCCGAGACAGGACGGGGGCCAATGCAAAGGACACCTTAGCCGGGAAAAGGCACTTCGGTTGCGGGTTGGGCCACACTCGGATTGTGGACATTTTTAAAAAAGGGGCCAAAAAAGGGAGCCCCCAAAGTGACGGAAGGGGGGGAAATAAAAACGGGCCGGTAAAAATTTTTCAAAGCCTAAAAACCATAAATGGCCCAAGGCCTTTTGGGGACGAGCTACTGAAAGGACAGCAGACGTTTGGTTTGGGTCCATTTGAAGCCCCTTTGGCAGAGCCCAATAAAACCCTAGGAAGGGCGACGGGAAACCGGGGGAAACTGGCACTTCCCCCAAATTTTGGCGAAAGGCGACCCCTTCCAAAAACGTTTGAGGCCCCTGGCGCAAATGAAGACAGGGGAACTTGAGATCAGGCAAAGAAGATCAAAATTTGTCGTCCAATACCCGAAAAACGCACAAAATAAAAGAGGCCCCCTGAAGATTCGTTAGAAAAACCCCCTGAAAAAACCGAAGGGGGGGTTGCTTAACCCCCGAAGGGCAAAAACTAGAAAATTTGAAAATGCCCGCCCCAGGGTTTTAAATTTGCCGGCCTTTCCATTCGTCCCCCTTTCCTCGGATTCAGATAAGGTTATACCCCCTCCAAGTCCATTTTAGTGAAAAACCTCCCCCCTTTTTAAGCCGGCGAAGAGCTCCGTGTTCAGCGCAGGGGGTAGCTTTTTCGCCGTAATCTTTTTTTAATCCCCGCGGTAGTCGATACAGGGTCGAAGTGACCCAAATCTTTTTTTTCCACAAAGTAGAAGCCTGCTCCCCCCCAAATGAAGGGACTTTCGGATTGGAAGCCCTTTTTTTGAGGTTCCCTTTTATGTAGTCTGAATTTTTCCCTTTTGGGCTTGGGGACGACAGGGTAGACTCTGCCCCCAGGGGGGGAAAGTGCCAGGGAAAAGGCGGTTTTGGACAAGTTAAGGGCGGGTAGGTTGGGAAAAACTCAGGGTTTTGTTTCGGAAAAACACATCGCGGGAAATCTTGGTTTCTCCGCGTGGCAAAACCCCGGCAAAGGTTAAAAAGGGTTTTTGTGGAGAAGTTTTGGGGGGGCACCGGGGGAGGGGCAGCAAGACAACGAGCCGGCAGTCCTGTCCCCCTGGTAACTTTCAAACCGTCTTCCAAGTCTAAGACGGGATTTAATTTCAAAACCACGGAAAACCCAACAGAGGGGGAAACAGACGGGGGGGAACCGGGTATTTCGTAGGGGGTCCGATCCTCTCGGGGTGGAGTGCCCCCACGCGCATATAAAAAGGCAAAGGCGGTATTGGATTGTGTCGCGCAGGAAACCCCCCCAAAATCACAGAAAAATCGCCAGAGGTTAAAGAGGCGAAAAAAGTGGGAAAGGGGAAAAACTTCGACACCAGGACCCCATCCATAAAATTCCCCCGCTGATCCGGGTTTTCCCGGAAAGGCCGACGCTTTTTTAAACTTTACTCCAAACCAGGGAAATTCTGTACCCGGGGAAAAGGTTAGATGTGGAGAGGGGGCAGTTCACACCCAAAAGGGGTGCCTCTCCCACGTGCCCCAAGTGCCACCGGGTTTTTCCTTTGGGGCCCGGGAAAAAAACCGGGGCAAATCCCCTTTAAAAAAAGTGTCTGGGCAGCACAGTTTCAGCCATAAAATTTTGGGGGCGGGCGTTCGGGGAACGCCCCTGTAAAAAAAGTAGAGCAAGGTCGACTGCCAAGGGCTCCTTTGCCCGAATGCTGAAGGGGGGGTGGTAAAAAGGGGGCTTCTGTTACACTGGGGGCCCCAAGGGGGGAAAGCAACCCGGGGGCGGGGCAGGTCAAGTTCCTGGTTGGGGCCCTCTTGTTTTCTCGGTTTAAACGCAAATAACCCCCCGTGGCCCCGGTGGGCAACTCCCGAAAGGGAAGCCGGGGAAGATCCCCTTTCGGCCAAAGTATCCTTGACCCGGCAAAAAAGAGGGGCCTTTTTTTGAAAGTTTGCGCAGGGGGGGCGCCCTCATTCCAGGTCAGCTCGAGGCAAAGGGGCGGAAAATTTAATGGTGTTGTAACCAATTGGGGTTCTTTTCCCCCCCCGAAAATTTTTAGAGTGCAAGGGCTCCGTAGACGAGGCCCGTGGCCGGTTTTCCCAAAAAACATCGGAAAATTTCCAAAAAAAAGGGCCCGGGAGGTCACCCACCAGGGGGGGGCGGGGCACCCCAAATTTCCCGAGGGGGGTTTCCCCCGCCAAAAACCTTCCCGTGAGGGCAGGCCCCCAAAAGGGGACCAACCCCCAAATTTTCCCCGTTCGGACGGAAAATGGGCGGCCCCTCATTCCAAATTTTCATAGAGACTGAGTATAAACCCCCCCATAGCCCTTTAGGCCCCCCAAAAAAAAACTTTGAGGGAACCCATAGCGGAGCTTGGGCCCCATGGCGGCGAGTTGGGGGAAAGGGCCCGGTGCAGGGGGTGGGTGGGGAAAGGTTGCAGGGACTGCCGTTGAGAGGGACGACTGTTGCTTTAAAGGGCTTTAGCTGATCCAACTCTGTGGACTGCTGCGCAGCTTCTGAGATTGGTGGGGCAACGATGGACGTCAGATCCCCCACATTGGGTAATTTGGAACCCCGGCCCCGGGAAACCATGGCCGATTCCCCTGAACGGGGCTTAGGTTGGGATCCACTGGGGGCCACCAAAAACGATGGCGGAAGCCAAAACCCAAAGAGGAAGGGCAAGTGGGTCCCGGTTTTCACCAAAAGCCCCCAAACAAGTCCATCCCCCGGGATGGACCCCCCCCCCTGATGTAACTTTGCTTGCCGGTGGTACGAAATTTTAAGGGCCCCCTCCCAATCGGCAGGAAAAATTTGTAGTCGGGACCCGGGCGGAAGGTTTAGGGGGAAAGGGAGCGAAGATTCGTGGGCGGGAATGTAAGCCGGAAAGGGCTGGGACAAAAGGATTGGCCCAAACCCTAATGTAGAAAGGGCTTCCTCGCTAGGGGATAAGCACTATGGAAAACGGGGAGGGCCAAAGGGAAGAGGTGGGGGATTAATAAAAGGGGCAGGGGGCAGGTTTAAATTTTAATTAACAGCGCGTTTGGGTCTCTAAAAATTTTGGGCGAGCCAAAAGCGCGGAAAAGCCCTAAGGAGTGGGGGCCCCGCACACCCAGCCGGGGAAAAAACAGCAGGGAACCAGGCAGGGTGGGGGAAAGGGCCCCCCGCCCGGCGCGGGATTGGGGCCCCGTGGTTTGCAGCGCCACCCTCGCCCCGGGCGCGGACTAATTTTGCAGGGGGGAAAGAGTGCCCCGCACCCGAACACAGGCGGGGGCGCAAATTTGTAACGCCCCCCTTAAACCCGCAGCGGGGACCCCCCCTTTCCCCCCAAGAAGGGTTTTAGATTTTGACATTTTCCAAAAGTTTGGAAAATTTTCCCGGGACCAAACCCGTTGGAACGACTCTTTTTGAACAAGAAAGGAAATGAATGAATTTATTGAAAGATCCAAAAATGGACAGGATAAACCCCCGGTAAATTTTAATGTCGGCCATTTGGGAGCTCATGCATGACACCTGTCGTTTGCTCAGACCCCTTTTATTTCGGCACGTTATTTGTCAGTAAACCGGACTATGGGGGGAATAACTTTAATCCCCAGCTTCAAGTTGTCCCCGGACAATTTGTTTTTGGATCCACTGGACCCAAACCCCAAAGGGTGGCAAAATGCCACGCCACGGGGGGGGGGTCTAAGTAGGGCCCGGTTTTCCCCCGAGCCTGTGCGGGGGGGAGTTTTACCGGGCGCTACCCGAAGTGACTTGCTTGCGGTGGGAGCCCGGGGTTTTTTGTGTGTAAAAAAACAAAAAGGCAAAAATCGGAGTAGGGGACACGCTGTAAGGTTTAGGGGGCAGGGGCAGTGGTTTCTGGGTCGAAGGGGACGGAGGAAAGAGGGACGGTAAAACCCCGGGTAAGCCCGACGAGGCCTGAAGGGAAAAAGCCCTTTTTTTTTTTGGGTCTAAAAAAAAAATTTTTTATTAAATTTTTATTTATTTTTTAGTCCCTTTGGGGGTGGTTTTGTGAGGAGCCTTTTCCTTACAAAAGCAACTAAAAAATTCCAAAAGCTTTTCCCAAATTTTGAACAAACCCGATTCAAATTTAGAAAACTTTTTTCCTTTATCAACTGTTTTTCTGTTCATGAACAAATTTAAAAAATTTTTTAAACCCTTTTTTCTTAAACCCCTTCTTTTTTTTCTGTCCCATTTTCCCGTCTTGTACGGGGAAATTTCCCTCAACAAAGGCACAGAATGCAAAATAAGGCCAAATTTAAAAAATTCCCCGTAGTTATTGTCTCCCCTTTATTTTTAAGTTTTACGTGCATTTGAACAAACTGGGTAAAAACAAAACCCCGGATTCCCAAAACCCCCCACGTTTTATACTTCATGATTTTTTGCTTTACTGGGCCCTCCCCCATGGTTCCCTTGGGATGCAGAGGGTGACCGGGTCGCCAAAAAACCTCCCAAAGCCAATCTCCACATTCAATTTCTGCAAGAAGAGGCCTTTTCATATCCCGCCTCTTTGGTTTTCCCCAAATAGCTAAATGAACCCGTCCTCAAATTGTTAATTCCTCCTGGGGTTTGTGGCGCAGGGCCCGCCACCTACTATTTTTCTGGTTTAGGGACCCCGAACGGGAAAAAGGGTGGTTTTTAGGAGAAAGGGGAAGGGGCCCCTGACCCTTTGTTTCCCGGGACATGTCCCAAATTTAAAGGGGTTAAAGTTTTTACGTTCCCAAACCACTCTTGGCCCCGGGGGTAAGGGGGAGTGTATTTTTTGGGGGAAAGTGGGGGATGGAAACCAAAGTAACCCAAACAAGAAAAACCCCTTGGGGGTTTCTGGGCAACACAACCAAAGGGGGTCTAATGACTCCCGGCCCGTTTTTGGCCTTTAACCAGTGACCCCCCGCTGCCCACGCCCCCCTTAAATGTGTGGGGGACCTGTGCCTGCTCCGGAAAGTTTGTGCCACTGCCCACGTGGGAAAAGCCTGCCAAAACCTTTTTGTCTGAAAAAACTGTTTGATCAAAAATTTTAAAAAGACTCTGTTAAATTTAAGTTTTCGGGATATGATAAATACAAAAAACTGTATTTTTGGGCTTTCCCAACTGAAAACCCAAATAAAAGGGTTTGGTAACCCCCTTTGGGAAAAAAATTGCGCTAAAGAAAAAAAACAGCCAAAAAATGTAATGGTATATGGGGTGTAAAAATGCGTGTACTTTAAAAAAATAAGGGAAAACACAAACACGCCCTTTTTTAACCCCTTGGGATTTAAATTAAAGTACAGAAAATCACCAAGAAATATTTTCTTTTTCCGTCTTTGGCAAGTAAAAAAAAGCCAAAGTATTTAAACCGAAAATAAAGCACAAACGGCCTTTAATTAACCCCCGGATTTTAAAATTTCGCTACGAAAACAGCAAACAAAAAAATTAAATGGTATGTGGCTTGCAAAAAAAAGTTGTTTTTTTTTAACTGAATACAAAAAACCAAAAAACAAGGGGGTTAGACAACCCTTTGGATATACAATGTTTTTCCAGAAAAATCCCGATACTTTAAAAAGTAATTTTGGGGGCCGAATTTTGGAACCCCCCTGGACTTCAATTACAATACCCCACAAACTGAATCAAAATTCTAACTAAAGAGGCGTAGTCTCTGATAAAAGCAGTGACACCACCCCCCCCCCCGCACCCCAAGTTGCTGTTATAAAAACAAAATTCTTTAGTGTGAGATCTCAGCAACAGCAGCTACAGCACAGAATATTGAGAGCAGTGTGAGGAGCGAGCGTTGCGTCCGGACTTATATAGTGCGGTGACGTCACAGAATCCCGCCAGTCTCTGATTGGCTTCATCTCTGCATATGTCATTGAGGGTCCTCCTTTCACAAGATTGGCACAGACTGTTGCTGGTATGTTGGCCCATTCCTCCATGCAGATCTCCATGGGGCAGAGATGTTTTGGGGCTGTCGCTGGACAATACGGACTTTCAACTCCCTCCAAAGGTTTTCTATGGGGTTGAGATCTGGTGACTGGCTAGGCCACGCCAGGACCTTGAAATGCTTCTTTCAAAGCCACTCCTTCATTGCCCTGGCAGTGTGCTTGGAATCATTGTCATGCTGAAAGACCCAGGCACGTTTCATCTTCAATGCCATTGCTGATGGAAGGAGGTTTGCAATTGAAATCTCGTGGCCTCATTCATTCTTTCATGTACACAGATCAGTCATCCTGGTCTTGCAGAGAAACAGCCCCAAAACATGATGTTGCCACCCCCATGCTTCACAGTAGGTATGGTGTTCTTTGATTGCAACTTAGCATTCTGTAGCGGTTGCCCCCGCTCCTCGGCCAGCGGGCCGCAGGCGCACCCGTGGCCGCCTGCCGGGGTCGGGTGCCCCGCTGGCCGCGGGACGAGCCTGGGGTCCGCTTCTGCCGGGGACTCACCTGGCCTCGTTCCTGTCCCATCCGCGTCTTCTGCCGGCCAAGACGCGCGTGCACGCTCCCTAGCGCGCGCGCACTTGCGTTCTTGTAAATTTAAAGGGCCAGCGTCCCGGTAATTGGTTAATTGCCGGGCGCATCCCCTATTTAAGGATCCGCTCCGCAATCATTCCTTGCTGGATCTATGTTGTCTCGTGCCTTAGAAAAAGCGTTCCTCAAGTGTATTATCGCCTTACCGTGTACCAGACCCTTAGCTACGTTTCTCGACTCTGAACCTCTGCCGCCTGCCCCGACCTTCCTGCCTGTCCACGACCACGAACCATTGCCGCCTGCCCTGACCTTACTGCCTGCCCACGACTACGATTCTTGGATTATGATTCGGTACCTCGCTGCACCTCGGCCCCCATGCAAGCAGTCCGTCGGGGTAGCGACCCGGTGCCTCAGCCGCGCAAAATCCTCCCCCTTTGCGGGGGGCTCTGGTGAATTTCTGGGGGTACTTAGACTCCGTACCTGGCTGGGTTAAAATATCACCGTTGCGGTGGGGCCAGAGGAAACCCCACTACCCAGCCGTTTCAGTTAGACCAGCCTGGATCCCGCAAGGTGCCCCTGCCCGGCCTCGCTTCAGACTTTGTCGCCCAGCAGTCGCAGCAGATCCCCAAAAAGTCAGAACTGGGTCAGCTGTCCGCCAGATGCGTCAACTCCCCGGTCCCGCAGCAGCAACTGCCTCCGCGGTGACTCCCACTAACGGCCGTCTCGCTGGCAATGTGGGCCCCAAGCTTCGCCTTCACCCTTTCGTCCAAAATTTTGATGGGGACTCGAAAGTCTGTAGAGGTTTCATCCCAGTGCTCCATGCACGTGGGGCTGATGGCCGACCAGTTTTCCCCCTGAAAGGTCGAAGGTGGCGTTCCCCGATGAGCCTGCTATCCGGAAAAGCCCGGGCTGGGCGAGCCTTTTGGGACCGGGAAAGACCCTGTGACCGCAAAACCAAAAGGCCTTCCTCTCAGAATTCCGCAGTGTTTTTGGGGCCCCGCCGTGATTTTTTTTCCCCTGGACGGCGTATAAAACTTGCCAAAGGGGACTCCCGTAGGGTATTTGCGGGTTTAATTCCGCCCCTAGCCCCCGAGCCTCAGGAATGACCCCTGCCCCTCTGGCCCCCCTTTAAAAAGGGGGGCTGTCAAAAGAGTAAAGGACGCCCTTGCAGCTAGAGATCTCCCAACGTCATTGAGTGAACTCATCCATCTAGCCACTCGCATAGACGTGCGGTTTACAGAGATACAGCAGGAGCTCCATCTGGAACGGGACTTGGCACAACCCCGCCGTTTACCTAGGCTGGCTCCTGTGTTTCAGAGATCTCCACTGCCTCCCCCACAGTTGTCCACTGAGGAACCCATGCAGGTGGACCGGGCACACTTGTCGGAGTCAGAACTATCCCGTCGCAGGGTGGAGAACCTCTGCCTCTACTGCGTCAGCATGGACCATTTCCGTAGGTATTGTTCGCAGCATTCTCAGTGGTCCGGAAACGCTCGCACCTAGGAGCCGTAGGAGAGGCATCCCTAGGTGCTCAGTCCTCCTCTCCACGACTGCTGTTTCCAGTGGAGGTAACGACAGATGCGGGCCTATCTCTTCGGGTCTCTGCCTTCCTGGACTCCGGCTCCACCGGGAACTTTATTCATGCCTCCCTGGTGTCTCGCTATCGCTTGCCGGTGATCCGCCTGGAAAAGCCGTTGCTTATCTCTTCCGTCAGTGGGGAGCTTCTCAGCGACTCCATTCTGTTCATCACCAGGCCCGTGACCCTCTGTGTAGGGGTCCTACACACGGAGAAGATCTCCTTCCACGCCCTGCCTCGCGCTTCTTCGGCGATCCTGTTGGGGCTACCCTGGCTGCAACGTCACGCCCCTACACTTGATTGGAAGACAGGCGAATTCCTACGTTGGGGATCGGAGTGCCAGGATCTCTGTTTGGTGGCACCACGCCCGGTGTCCATCTCTCCTCCCCAGTCGTCTGTCAAGTTTCTACAGGGTCTGCCAGCGGAGTACCAGGATTTTGGAGATGTATTCTCGGAGAAACAGGCTGAGAGGTTACCGCCCCATCGGCCGTATGACTGTCCTATAGATCTCCTCCCTGGGACCAGTCCCCCACGGGGTAGGGTCTATCCTCTCTCTGTGCCCGACACCCAGGTCATGTCGGCCTATATACAGGAGAATTTGTCGAAAGGTTTCATACGCAAGTCCTCCTCGCCCGCCGGTGACGGCTTCTTCTTCGTCCAGAAAAAAGATGGTTCACTTCGCCCGTGCATCGATTACAGAGGGCTAAACAAGATCACGGTGAAGAATTGCTACCCTCTACCTCTGATATCTGAGCTCTTCGACCGCCTCCGTGGAGCCAAGGTCTTCACCAAATTAGATCTACGAGGAGCCTATAACCTCGTCAGAATTCGAGAGGGGGATGAATGGAAAATGGCATTCAACACACGAGACGGGCATTTCGAGTATCTCGTGATGCCCTTCAGGCTATGCAATGCCCCAGCCGTATTTCAGGAGTTTGTCAATGACGTATTTCGGGACTTGCTATACACCTGCGACATTGTATACCTGGACGATATTTTGATTTTTTCTCCTGACATACAGACCCATCGGATACAAGTACGCCAGGTCCTGCGACGCCTGCGGGGCAATCGACTGTATGCCAAGTTGGAGAAGTGCGCTTCCACCAGGCCAGCCTTCCTTTCCTGGGGTACATAGTCTCTGATCGAGGTCTACAAATGGACCCAGCTAAACTCTCTGCGATTCAGCAGTGGCCACGACCTGTCGGTCTCCGGACGATTCAACGCTTTCTAGGATTCGCCAACTACTACCGGCAGTTTATTCCCCACTTTCTACGTGGTGGCTCCCCGTGGCTCTACAGAAAAA
>JAODAL010066990.1:0-17507 GCA_025379985.1 Phyllomedusa bahiana
AAATGGACATTAAGTTATAAAACAGACAATCTGCTACCAATATGAAGGGACCCAAAACCAAAAAAGCAAGGTTTACATAAATAAAACTGCATGAAAACAACTTGTATCATCAAGGCTATGCATGACCCCTCCTTACTGTGCCCGGGGGCCCCCTTTAGTCCACAACAGGGATCTTACAAAGTTTTCAACTGAAGGGGTATTACTCGGGAGACGGGAAATACGTTCCCAGAGGGGTGAAAAGTCCATTGTATCCTCTTTGGCTTTTCGAGAACAGAGGGGGAAAGGGGGGGATGAAAAGAGCAGGGGGGAAGGGGAGGAGAAAAAAAAAAAAAAAACAAAAACCCCAGCTCCCCAAATTTCCAGCCCCCCCCCCGCCCCCCGATTATGACCCCCCCCCAGCCAAGCCCGCCCACAAGGCCCAATGGATAAAGGATAGGGGGGTACAACGCAAAGGACTCCAGGAATTAAGAATTAGGGCTCGAATTCCCCGAGGTTTGGGTTTTTTTCCATCCAGGGAGCCCAAGTCCGTACATTATTTTTTATATATTTGTGAATGGTGAGAAAAATTTCCACTATTCCTTGAGTGTTTATAGATAATAACCCTGCTAAATTTTTAATGTATAAGGGTTTTGGTGTTTTTAAAAATTTCTATATGTATTTTTTGGACTTTTTGGTAAATTTTGTATTGAAATTTTTTAAAAAAATGTTTTTTAAAATTTTATATTTTAGTGGGGCCCTTTTGGTAATTTCTGTGAAGACCTGAAACTAGTTAGATTTATGCATTTTTGTGTCATAAAAGGGTATTGAACAAATCGTGATTTTAGTTTTTTGAACGCTACAGATTTTTCTTCTCTACAACAAAAAAAACCAATCCAACACATAAGGACTAGACATGATCAATGCTTCTATACTCTGCAAACAGACTTCCATTTTCAGCTGAGCAGAAATATCTAACAAGCTGAGGTGCACAGCCAGGACAGCTGATATTCAAGTATCCTAAGCAGTTGGTATGCAAACACTCTAAACAAACTCAACAACAGAAGACATACATAACACATTAACTCCTGTTGATCTAAAAACAAAGAAACAAAAAATTTAGAAGGTTTTCCCTCATTTCCCAAACCCAAGGTGGGAGGGGGCATCATGGTTTGGGACTGCCTTAGGGCCTAAGTCTTGTCTGAAAACACTAAAAACAAAACAATGAAAGGAAATACAAAAGGGCCCCATTCCTGACCAAACGAAGAACGTTGGAAATGCCACAAACAATGACCCAAACCAATCAGTAAATCATCTAAAGAATGGTTAAAAAAGAAGATTTGTCTTTTGGACTGGCTAGGTTAGGATCTTGACCTTACAGGGTCAAAAAACTAACTTAGTTGTTTAAAAAAAAAAATTAAATGTCATTGTGGGTGGTGGGCCTAAAAAAAAAACACCTTTTACTTCAGCGTTCCCAACCCGTTGCCCTGGACCTCCTGGGGATCTGCTCCTCTTGACTTCCGGTTTCTCATCCCGACAGACAGGAGAGGCTCTCGCTCCACTGTAAGTGAATGGAACACGAGCCCCACCATCATGTTGGGACGAGAACCTGAAAGTTGAGAGAAGTGGATCACTGGGAGCTCCAGAGCGACAGTGGTGGTCAGCTAGGTAAGTACAGGTACCTTGATTTTTAATATTATACTGAAATACTAGCATCTGTCCTCTATCATTACCCTACAAAAAGCATCTACCTAGGCAGGGTGACTGCCCCGAAAAGAGCGACCCAGCACTGGAACCTAACTCTAGTAGACTCTTAATCCTGTACCTAAAATGGTCTACAATAGGGAAAAGATGGCAAAAAAATGAATGATGTTACAATAAAATATAGATAATCATATAGTGAGTAAGATGTGGCACAATATATAGAACGAACACAGCACCAAGTACCAAGATTTGATCCTGGTATGCTACACCAAAACAAACCCAACGCATTTCCCTTGCTATAAGGCAGAATCATCAGAGAAACAATAGGGTGTAGAAAATGCCACAAACAAATTACACAATAAATCTATAAACCAATAAAGATTTGCCAAAATCAGTCCTATTACGAGGATGAAATGTTGCAATTGCCAGATAGAACAGATAGCAGAGAGTAATCACAGTTGCCTCATATGCTTGTATAAGCTAGAAGGTAGTATGCTGAGAAGATGCTGGTATGTACAGTTAAAACCAGTAGTTTGCATCCACTATATAAAAAGCCCCATCTGCAGGTTTTTCTCACTATCTGACATGAAATCAGAATAAACCTTCCCCGTTTTCGGTCAATTAGGAGCAAAAACTATTTATATTTGCCAAATGCCGGAATAATGAGCGAGATAATTTTTTAAGGCATTTTTACTACTTTCTGCAAAGTAAAAAGTTTACATACATTTCACTAGTATTTGGTTGCATTGCCCTTAAACTCTATGGGCAACATGTATGATCGGGTTTTTCACCCTTTTTCTGGTGTACAATGCACCTAACTGAGGAGTCAAAATGGAGTTAGATTTGCTGTAAGGAGCAAAAATGTCCAATATTTCTCAACTTCCACCAGTACAATAATAAAAAGTAATTTATGATAAATATCAAAATGTATAAAATGTAATTATTTAAATTTAATGAAAAATATGATCATATAAATTAATATAAAATATATAATATCCCAAAAGTATAAAAATATCTCCTATAAAATGTATTTACAATTAATAGAATCTAAAACAAAGTTTACATTAAAAATCCCATTGATTATGTTGGTCAGAGTGTTATATTTAAATTTTCTACTACATTAAATTTTACATTTATTTTTGCTGCTCTCACCCTTTATTCTACATACAGCAGGAGCCAGCACAGCACAGGTATTTCTGGGACCTGTGGTCCACCAAGCAATAATAGTACCATAGTTTCTAGTCACTAACTTGCAATTATAATGACTTCTCTTATTTCCAGCCTATCTATAACCTTAATACATGTAAGGTGCATTACTTATGCGCCTAAGTTCCGTAATGCGAGGCCAGGCGCGTAAAAATTTAGACCTCATTTATGAACGCACAAAAACCACTTTCATACATCAGGCGCATTATACACTGAAAATGAGACTCGACTATTCACTTCAACGCGCCTTCCTTCATACATGTTGCCCTATGACTTGGGTCAAATGTTTTGGACCCTTCCTCAAGCTTCTCACAATAGTTGGTAGGAATTTTGGCCCATTCCCCCTGACAGAACTGGTGTAACTGAGCCATGTTTGGAGGTCGCCTTGCTCGCACCTGCCTTTACAGCTTTGCCCATACATTTTCAATAGGATTGAGATCAGGGCTTTGTGATGGTCACTCCAAAACATTGACTTGGTTCTCCTTAAGCCCCTTTGTAACCAGTTTGGCAGCAGCTTCGGGTCATTGTCCATTTGGAAGACCCATTTCTGCCCAAGCTTTAACTTCCTGGCTGATGTCTTGAGAAGTTGCTTCAGTATTTCCACATTATCTTCTATCATCATGATGTCATCTATTTTGTGAAATGCACCAGTCCATCCTGCAGCAAAACAACCCCACAACATGATGCTGCCACCCCTGTGTTTCACAGTTGGGATGGTGTTCTTAGGCTTCCAGGCTTCTCCCTTTTTCCTCCAAACGTAACGACGGTCATTATAGCCAAACACTTCAATTTTAATTTCGTCAGACCACGGGACATGTTTCCAGAAATGTAGGTCTTTGTTCTTGTGCATTCGCAAACATTAATTTGGCTTTTATATGGTTATTTTGGAGTAATGGCTTCTTCCTGGCCGAGTGGCTTTCAGCCCATGTTGATACAGCACTTGTTTCACTGTGGATAATGACACAATCTTACCAGCTTCTGCCAGCATCTTCACAAGGTCTTTTGCTTTTGTTCTTGAGTTGATATGCACATGTTGGACCAAAGCAAGTTGAACTCTGAGACACAGAACCCATCTCCTTCCTGAGCAGTATGCTGGCTGGACATTCCCTTCTTGTTTGTATTTGCGTATCATTGTTTGTACAGATGAATGACACATCTTCAGGTATCTGGAAATTGTACCCAAGGATGAACCAGACTTGTGCAAGTCCACAATTCTCTTCCTGATATCTTGGCCGATTTCTTTAGACTTTCCCATGATGTTACACACAGGAGCAGTGTGTTTCTGTTGTGATATAAAATACATCCACAGGTGTGTCTCTAATTAACTCGTGTGTCTCTAATTAACTCAGATATTGCCAATAAACCAGAAGCTTCCAAAGACATGACATCATCATATGGACTGTCCCAAATTATTTAAAGGCAGAGTAATCTTAGTGTATGGAAACTCTTGACTTTGCAGAAAGTAATAAAAATGCCTTAAATTATCTCTCTCATTATTCTGGCATTTGGCAAATATAAATAATTTTGGTTCCTAATTGACCTAAAACGGGGAAGGTTTATTCTGATTTCATGTCAGAGAGTGAGAAAAACCTGCAGATGGGGCTTTTTATATAGTGGATGGAAACTTCTGGTTTCAACTGTATGTATATTTGCAAGATGTTTTACAATATATATTTATAAGATGTCCAGCAACCTAGAAGACTTGTGTGACCTTGATAGTAAACATGATGATACCAGCCAAAATCTATATAATGCCATCTAATTGACAAAGTGGATACCATCACCATGTTCACTATCAAGGTCACTGTAAAGCCAATAGCAAGATTTCTAGCACGACAGAACTGTATCTTCATTTAAAATCATCCATGCTTATGGTAACACTCACCAAAATATAAGAAGTATCAGTGGTGGTATAGAGACGGGACATGCAGACAAACTTTCGCTTACGCGTTTCGGGCAAGAACTATGCGACCTTACTCGTAGCGAAATCTTGCTATTGGCTTTACGGAACACTTGCCGTCTCTTGGAATGAGCTTCCGTGCATGAGAAATCAATAGGTATAAGCTGGCTATTTTTGTACTATCAAGGTCACATGAGTTTTCAGGGTTCTTGGACATCTGGTATACATACTTATATATTGTAAAACATCTTGAATATATACTTATATATGTATTTTCTAATTGTGTCATTGACCCCATAGAATATACAGGCAGTCCCCGGGTTACAAACGGGATAGGGACTGTAGGTTTGGTCTTAAGTTGAATTTATATGTAAGTCGGATCAGGTATATTTATTAAATGTTACTCCAGCACAAAAGGTTTTTTTAATTTTGGATAGTGCAGGGAAGGGTTTTTAACACTTGTCTGTCTGTGCACCCCTGTTAAGAAGATTTCACCTCATTCTCACCCCATGTGCTGCTGTGGCATGCTGGAACTTGTCGTTCCACAGCTACTATCTGCTGTGGAATATAGAACTACAAGTGCCAGCACGCCCAATAAGTCTCCGTTTGTAACTAGGGGACAGATGTAAGTCGGAACAGTGTAAGTCGATGACTGCCTGTACTAGGAAACAGAAAAAAAAAAATTGTGAGTGGGATGAAATGTGAAAAAAAGTACTTGCACTAACCTTTGCAGGAGTTTGGGTTTTTTTGGCGTTCACTCTATTGTATAAAAAATGTGTTGGGGGGCGTGGCCTGGCTATGAAGCTGTGAGGACGTGCTTCACTTGGGCTCCGTGGCTTACTCCTTGTCTTTGGCTGGCTGCTACATTTTATGATGGGGAAAGCTTCTAAAAAGAGTGGTGCCTTGTCTGATCCTTATCCCCCGTCGCCCCAGGGGGATATCGGTACGTACTTCACCGCGGTATACGCTGGTTTCCCCGCCGGCCGGGAGACTGCGGGAGGCCATGAGGAAGATGGCGGCGGTCCTTCCTGCATGGACACGCGGCGTGACACACAGCAGCGGCAACATGGGCGCTCTACCCCGGACTCACCGGACGTCTCCTGCGCAGCGGTGACCTCCCAGCATGGCTCTCCGCTGCTTCCTACAGGAGCCACGAGCGGCTCAGGACCAGCATCTCCCGACGCCCCGCCTGGAGACGGCACTGGCAACCAGGCGCCTTCCTCCCTGCTCTCTGCACAGCAGGCCCGCGCCGTCGGCGCTGCGTCTCAGCCGGACCTGGCTGCCTCTCCTGCACTGGACCCGCGCTATAACCAAGGATCCACCTCGGCTCCGGCACTTGAAGGTCGGACCGACCAGAGGCCCACAGCATGGACTCTTCTCCTGCTGCACACCCGTTACCAAGGTACAGGATGGGGCTTGGGGACAACACTCTCCTCAAAAGACATAACTGAGGAGCTGCCTTCTCCTGCCCCCCTTAAAGGGGTTCCCTGTTATCCGCAGAACCTGAGGGACACCTTGATGTCTCCTATTTTGGGCTGGATTTTTTGGTCGGACAGGGGCTGCTGTCCAATTGGACGTCCGGGGCACACCTGTTTATCTACCCCTGTGGCATCATATTGGGGCCCCCCGGTCCCTCTGTCTCAAGGGTCCCCTCAGTCCCAGGAGTTCCCCCCAATCCAAGTCTGCCTGGCTATTGGGACTCTTCAACCCCTTACTATGGAGACCTGTTCTCCCCGCATCAACCAGATATGCCCTCGCAACCGCTCACCTCGTCTATGGACCCAAATCTCCCTTTCAAGTACCTGGCATGCGCCCGCAGGGGCAATCACCCACCATCACCTCACGGGGTCCACGGCTCATCGTGGAATGGTCAGGCACAGAGCCCCTCGGGCCATACCCCCCACAGTGCGCCATGGCAGGCCCCTCAGAAATCTCCTGTGATGGACTTCCTACCTCTGGGGCCGGTCATCATCATTTTGGGGACACCTCTCAGTTTGCTCCCCCATCCTCTCCTGCGACCCGTTCGGCTGATGATAAATTGGTCACTCTTGCTGATCTACGCCAACTTACCCAATCACTGTTATCCAAGTCTGATATGACTCAAATAGCGTGGCAGATAGCCCGCTGAATGCACACGAGAATTTGCCTCGTTCCGAACAGAGCTGTCAACTCTCTCTTCCAAAGTTACCTCATTGGACCAAGCTCAGGAATCGTCAACAGCGTCCATACAAGTTTTACAATCAAATACGGTCCAGAAAGCAGGTCAGATCTTAGCTCTTCAACATCAACTGGTAGACTTAGAAAGCAGAAGTCGACGCAATAATCTCCGGATCATAGTGCTCCCTGAATCGGTGGAAACAGCAGATATCTACCCTGTGCTCACCACTATTTTCAACGATCTCCTGGAGCGGCCTCCTAACACCTACATTGAAATGGACAGAGCTCACCGGGCCCCTCCCGCCCCAAACTCGGGATCCTAAGCGGCCCCGGGACGTTATTTGTAGGATTAATTTCTTTCAATTGAAGGAGGACATTCTGAGACAAGCCCGCAAGCGACAGTCGATCAAATATAAGGAGGCGACTCTATTACTGCTGCAAGACCTTTCTCGACATACCCTGGCTCAAAGGGCAACTTTGAAGCCGCTTCTGGTGATACTCAGGGAACGGAACATTCTTTATCGCTGGGGGTTCCCCTTCGCTCTGATGGTTCGACATGGTGAAAAGGTATTGGCAACCCGCACTCCAGACGACATCCCTCCTTTTCTACAGGAACTGCATATCCAGAATGTCACCCTGCCACCCTGGCCCCCTTCAGTGGTCCCCTACTGGAATGGCGCCTACATCTGAGCAGTTCCGAGGAGAGCTCGATCCCCGCCTCATCCTACGACTTTTCCCTCTTCTCACCCCCCCCGCCTGAACCTTTTTTCAAGGGTTTCACTCTCAGATGCTTAAATACCCTTTAATGATGGGTGTATTTTGGAGTTCTGGTATCCTTATGTTTTTTACTTTTTTCTCCATTAGATGGCGGTATGCCCGCATGGTGGAGACTGCATTTGACATGTTTCCAATTTATTTCTTTACGTAGGAAAGTTGCTTTTTGGACTTCCAGAATTCCTCAGCGTGTCTTCGGTTGAGCTGCTCACATGTGGGGGCTCTGCCCAAGCGGTGAAATATGCTCTCTCTTTCTATTCCTCCAGGTTTTGGAGGGGGTATTCTGGAACTCTGACATCCTTAGGTGACATATTGATCTGTTCCCCGTTGCATGATGAAGGCTCCGTTTTTCTTTTGTCGGTCCTCCCTCTCCTTAGAGCTGCCTTTTGAACTTCCAGACTTGCCTAGTGGATCTGTATCTTACAGGAAGGTGTTCTGGAACCTCAAATACAATGTACGTTCTGAGGCTGAGGAATGATTGGAGTTCACTCATTACCTGTGTTTTTCTTTAGGTTACAGATATGTGCTTTGAACATCCAGAATCAGGGATGACCCCTCGGCTGACCAGCCCCCCAACCGGGGCTATTGCCCCTCAGATGGTGCTCGTCATTTCCCTATACTCTTTAAAACGCCCCCTGGGAGTAATCTGGATTTTCAAAGTTATAATGCTCTTTGCTGACATATTTCATAGATAACGGTAGGATTCTAATAATAATTTCTGTAGTTGTTTAAGCATTTGGGCCCTCGGGCTGTTTCTATGCCCTATATTGTCTTCTCTCATCTTTCCTTTCCCCCTCCTTCTTTCTGAGATGCTTTCTTATTGCCAGCCATTCCTTTCTTTCTTTCTGATCTCATTTCTCTGGAGACGCGGAGCCCAGACGTGTGTAATCGGATTTCTTATCTTCCCTTTTTTTTTTTATACCCCCCAGTAGGTTCTAGTCCCGATAAAGGCTTCTCTGTGAGCCTGGGGACTGTCGACTTTCTACAGTCTCTTTTTTTAGTTACTGCTGCAGTTATCTTTTACCTGCTTTAGGTGTTCTATACCCCTCCCTTTCGTCCCTCTTCCTCTCCTTCCCCCCCACCCCCTTTTTTTTTTTCCTTTTTCTTTTTTTTTCTCTTTTTCTTCCCCTACGGGTGGTGCGGACTACCACTTATTTTTAATGGCTGACCTAACGGTATTCTCACTCAATTGAAAGGGAATTAATACCCCCGAAAAGAGGGCTCAGGTGTTTGTACCACTTTCACAAGCAGAAGGCTCAAATTGTTTTTCTTTCAAGAAAACCCATTTTAAAGAAGGTCAAAACTCTGTCCTTGTAACAAATACTATCCTACATGGTTCTGTGCCAATAACCATGAGTCCAGATCCAGGGAGGGGCCATTGCCATACATAATCATTAGCGCACCAGTTCTAGATTGCTAGGTAGACCCCTTGGCCAGGAAACGTTATTCCTTTCAATCATGATCGAGGGTCATACGTTCACTCTTATTAATGTTTATGCCCCTAATCAGGGACAGTTGGTCTTTTTTCAACGATTGATAGAGGTGCTTTCCCCATTGGTGAAGGGTAAGATGGTGTTGGGGGGGGGGACTTTAATGTGACCCTCGACCCAACCCTTGATAAAGCCACGGGGAAAACAGCCCTTTCTTTATCGCACTTTTAAAGCGATCAGGAAACTTCTCAATCTGTTTCAGCTAGGGCGATGCCTGGCGTGTACGAAACCCAGGAGATAGAGACTACTCCTTTTACTCGACCCCACATAATTCCTACAGTCGAATTGACTACTTATTGATCTCCCACAGCTCCCTACCATGGTTGTCCTCCACCTGGATAGGCAATATAATCTGGCCAGATCATTCCCCGGGTCTACTGTAAATTCTCTTTTCCCTCTTTCTCGAAACCTTTGCTGGTCCTGGCGACTCATTGAGTCTTTACTCCTAGATACTGTTTGTGTGGCTGACCTCAAAACCGCCATAGAACACTTCCAATCAGATCATTCTCATGATACCTCCTCCCCGAGTGTACAATGGGAAGCGCTTAAGTGTGTGCTCAGAGGTACCCTGATCAAGCACGGAGCGAGGTTAAAGAGAGACAGGGCCTCCAAACTCAAGTCAGCCTTGCAGAGGGTGGAGAATCTTGAGACTATCCATAAGCAAGCTCTGTCCCCGATGGTCCTGGCTGATCTTCTGTTAGCGAGATTAGAGGTAAAACGCCTCCTGGAACACTCATGGCGGTGTTTTCTGCAAACTGGCCGCAGCAGATTTTACGAGAATGGGAACAAGACGGGTCGTATGTTAGCACATGCACTTCGCCAACAGATTTCGAGGTCCCATATCCCCTGCATTAAGACAGCCAGAGGCCACTTGGTACACACGACCCCAGAAATTAAAACTGTTTTCCATTCCATTTACTCCGAGTTTTTATAATCTTCAATTCCCCCCCCTGTCCCAGAGGACTATCTAGACCAAGATATCCCCCCTCGTCTGTCAGAATCTGCTCTTTCTGACTTTAGAAGTTCCCTTTACTCTGCGGGAACTTTCTGCGGTTATGAAAAACCCTTTCCCGGGGGGGAAAAGGGAGCCCCTGGACCGGATGGATTCACGAATAAATTCTTTATAGACTTTCAGGATTCTTCCCCCCCAGCTTATTAGCAGTTTTTAACTCTATTCTTCGACTAATCCTTTCTGCCCCAATCTACATTAGCCCATGTCGCGGTAATCCTTAAACCGGGTAAGGACCCCTCCTCCTGTGGCACACGTCCATTCATTATTGAATTGATCTAAAAATATATGCTAAATTGCTAGCTAACAGCTGAAACCCCCTATTACCCGACCTGATACATCCAGACCAGGTGGGGTTGTCCGGGAGGAGCCTGTGACAAACTCTGAACGCTGGGTATTATGCACCACGCCCCCATTATGCCACCGATCCCATAGGGTGGCCCTATCCCAAGACGCCGAGAAGCATTTGACAGAATTCTTGGTCTTCATGCTGGCCTCTCTTTGGCGTTCGTGGATGGGCCATTTTTTTGTTCCAAGTCATGGCCCTGTATAACCCCTTCGCCCAACTTAAAATTAATGTTTCGTTTTCGACCCCTTTACCATCCATAATGGTACTCGAAGGGATGTCCCTTTCACCTCTTTGGGGTTTATGGAAAACTTAATGGCGCCATTCCCTTCTATCCTGGGGGCATCAGGGATGACGATTGGGATGGAGTACAATGCTCAGCTTCGCCGATGACTCTTGGTCTACATAACGGACCCTTTGCCTCGATGCCGTGCGCTGGATGTCCGAGTTGAGCGATTTGGCCCTGGGTCAAATTTTAAAGTTTAAAATCTTAGTCCGAGGCCTTAGGTATAAATCTTTTTTCCTGCTGACACTAGACTGCTCAAATCCTCCTTCCGTTTGCTGGCCACAGGGAGGCTCACCTACTTGGGTATCAAGATTCCCAGGACCTCTCAAGTTTTCTCTTATTATCCTATTTCGGTTTTTTTCTGACCTGGAGGCTGGGGTAGGAGGAATTTTTTTTGTTTGGGAGATTATATTCTTAAGATGACCCATACTACCCCGTTTACTTTATTTAATTCGACCATCCAGTACACATCCCTAACTCCTTCTGGCAGAGGATTCAACGCCCTTTACGCCTTTAACTGGGCCCTCGGCCGCCCGAGGCTAGCTTTTTTAAAGTCTTAACCAGACATAAAAGTCTTGGAGGTCTGGCCTCCTGGGTTGTAAAAAAATTATATGGCAGCCGCATCTCTAGGATTCTTGGGCCTGGTTGCTCGGAATCAGCAAATTGTGGGGTTCAACTGGCGGGCGCAGTGGTGCCCTCTGTTTCCCTTGCGTCCCTCCCCTGGTCTGTACTTGTTCTTTAGGGAATAAATATCTTCGTCTTTTACTACTAATCACACCCTCAAAACGATCGTGACTTATAAGCTTTCTCATAACCTCATAGACTGATCTGGGCCCTTTTTCCTATTACTGATAACCTTCGTTTTCCTCCAGGCCTTGGGATGCCTCTCTTTTTGGGGGTCTAAAGTACCCATTGCGTTTATATAATCTTGTCTTGGATCCAACTTGTCCTTTTCCCCTCTCCCCACGGGGGTGTCCACAACCCGCCTCCTATTTTCAAAATGCCCATGTTTCGAAATTTTTTTACCTTTTTAAAAGGGCATAGTGGATTTCACAAGACCCCTCTCGCCCTTTGAGCAGTTTATGTCCCATTACGTTCCCCCCCTTACACCTATCTCTATTATTTACAAAAGTTATCCGCTACCCATATACATCCTCCCACTTTCTGTTGGTTGGAGACGGAACTGGGTAAATCCTTCTTGGTATCAATGGCACCGGTGCTTTACCCTTACCCACGAGCAGTTTAGCTTCCAAGCACAAGGCGGTCAAAATTCTTTCTAGGGTTAAAAGGGTCCTGTTCTGAATTCACTGGTTTCCCTCTGCCCGATTTGCTGGCGTTGTTGACGCATGTGGGATTGGTAACATGCTTTTGGGAATTCGCCCTAAGGGTTTCGGCTACGTTTCAATTGTGGAATAACAGCCTATTTTTCCCCGGGGCCCCGAAGCAGGCCCCTTTTTTTATGTCTGATAGCATGTCCATTAAAAGGCTCATTTTGGAATTTCTTGGGCCCATGAGGTTCATTTAACTAATTTGGCCATTATGGAGTGGTTTGGAGAACTCACTTTTTTTTTTTCTATGGGAAACTCTTGCGATTGAAAAAAACGAATGGGTGAAAAAATGCAATTTATCCCCTAATTTCTCTTTTTAGTTTAATTTGTAATGCAATTTTAGACCTAGCTTCCCCACTCTTCGTATAATTCGCGCCCCCAACATTTTTCCCCTTTTTTCCCCTTTTCTTTGCTTTTTCTTTTACTCCTCCTCTTATGAGTATTATTAATCAGTATCGAATTTGTCATAGGTCCCTTATTGATTTCCCCCCTTTTTTTTTTTTTTTTTGCACTGTAGGACGAAATTGTTTTGCCTCCTATATTTTTGAAGTATTTTGTTCATCATATCTGCCACATCATGTTGATGTAATCTGATGTTAATTGGATGATGAGGGTTTGGGATTCTTATATCTTAACTTCTGTATATCCTGTTAATATTACTTTGTTTTTCTCACTCATGTTGAGACTTTCCAGTCTCTGTTTCCTTTTTATTCAGTTTTACTTTATTCAAATAAAGCGTTTGAATCGAAAAAAAAAAAAAAAATGTGTTATCTGTATTCCGCAGGTTGGTGTGATTCCGGTGACACCAAACATGTAGGGTTTTTATGTTCTCTATCACTTAACTTTACGCTGCAGTGCCAATTTCCACGACTAATAACTTTTTTGTTCTTCCACCTATGGACCTGAGTAAGGGGTCATTTTTTGAGGGCTAAAGTGTACTTTAAATTGGTACCATTTTGGGATAGATGCAGCTTTTTATGCAAATATTTGGGGAAATGAAATGAACAAAAAAAGCCTGTGTTTACTGTGTTTGGCATAACAGATAAATAAGGTTATATTATATTAGGTCAGGCGTTTAAAGGACGCAGCAATACCAATTATGTATACATATTTATTTTTTTCATTTGTAAAATGGCATAAGAGGGTATTTTGAACACTTAGGGCGACATGTCCCAACAAAGCCAACGCCAGTTTTGTGGTCTATTTTGCGCCAAAACCAGTTTTGACGCCATATTCTTGTTGAAAATGAACTGCAGTACACCAAAACTAGGCGCATTACACGCCAGTCACGACACTTTGTAAAGCGGTTAAAAATGGTGCGCAATGCACCTATTGAGGCGCATTACATAGGTTATGCGCCTCCGTCGGGCAATGCGCCTCGATAGGCGCATTACATACACCACCAATAATATGCTATGCGCCGCGAGTTGCGCAATGCGCCTTTCTTGACGCGATTCGCCTTTTTAGGCGCATTAAGTTTTCTATGCAAGGTGTACCTGACGCCAGTTTTTTGAAAGTATCGGACTTTCAGGTGCACTTTACACTGATTTAATGCGCCTAAAGCTGGCATGGATACGCCACTTTTCTGACATCTCGCCCTTTAATATTTTTTATTTTTAAAACTGTTTACATTTTTTTTTACTCTTGTACTTGTAGTTCCTCTAGGATACTTGATCATTAATGGGCCCGATCGCTTGTACACCCTACAGCATTATATAGATAATGCTGTAGGGTGTACCAAGATAGTGGTCCTATTACTTCCTGACTGAGGCAGAAAGTAACAGAAGCGCTAACATGGAGGCTATGGAAGCCTTCATTAGGCTTCCAGCTGTCATGGTAACTGCTTGGCACCCTGCCATCTTGTCATGGAGTCTAAAGGGTTAAACAGCAGGGATCGGAGCTGGCTCTTATCCCTGCTGTTAGAAGCAGGTTTCAGCTGCAATAAGCTGTAATTGTGGTGTGTACCGAGCATTAAAGTGTGTGAGGCATGTGCCCAGTGTGTAAGTGGCATGTGTCCTGCAGTGAATGCTGTAATCGCAGCTACAATGCCGCTGTCACTATAATGGCTAAACTGTAGAGGACATTGTTATAGGGACACTATGGCCACTTCAGCCAATATTGTCATGGGGCAATTTGACTATTGGTGTTTTGGAGGACCAGGGGCGTGTTGGCTATCATTTTTATAGAACCAGAGTCGTGGCTCTTCGGGGAATACTATGTATATCTATATCTGGATTTCACTGTTATGGAAGCACAATGGCCCTCACTGTGGGTGTCATTGTTGGCAGCACTGTGGTCATCATGGTTATTGGTGCACTGTGGGTGTATTGCTAGGAGTGCACTGTGGTCATCATGGTTATTTGTGCACTGTGGGTGTATTGCTATGGGGGCACTGTGGCCATCATGGTTATTGGTGCACTGCAGTTGCATTGCTAGGGGTGTACTGTGACCAGCATAGTTATGGGTGCATTGTGAGTAGCATTTATTTGCGGGCCCATGACCTTCATGGATGCACTGTGAGCTTCAATGTTATGAGGTACTGTGGTTCCTTATGGTTACGTGTACCCTGTTATTGTATGGGCACTGTTGCCAACATTGATATGGGTGCATTGTTGGTACCATTATCAAGGGGCATTGTGACCTTCACGGTTAAGGAATATTGGGGGTGCATTGTTATGGTGGCACTGCACGCCCTCATGTTGAGGGTGTGCAACTTGGTGCTTTTAGTATTTTGGCACTGTGGATGTAAGTTTTATGTGGAGCCGTGGCCCTCATGGATACACTGTGAGCTCCATTGTAATAGCTATGGGTGCCCTGTGGGTGTATTGCTATGGGGGCACTATGGCCATCATAGATATGGGTTCATTGTGGGTGCAGGAGGCGTCCTATGTGTGAGAGGCGAATGTAGAGGACATGTCCTATGTGTGAGAGGCGGGTGTGCAGGACGTGTCCTATGTGTGAGAGGCGGGTGTGCAGGATACGTCCTATGTGTGAGAGGCGGGTGTGCAGGAGGTGTCCTATGTGTGAGAGGCGGGTGTGCAGGAGGTGTCCTATGTGTGAGAGGCGGGTGTGCAGGAGGTGTCCTATGTGTGAGAGGCGGGTGTGCAGGACGTGTCCTATGTGTGAGAGGCGGGTGTGCAGGAGGTGTCCTATGTGTGAGAGGCGGGTGTGCAGGACATGTCCTATGTGTGAGAGGCGGGTGTGCAGGACGTGTCCTATGTGTGAGAGGCGGGTGTGCAGGACGTGTCCTATGTGTGAGAGGCGGGTGTGCAGGACGTGTCCTATGTGTGAGAGGCGGGTGTGCAGGACGTGTCCTATGTGTGAGAGGCGGGTGTGCAGGAGGTGTCCTATGTGTGAGAGGCGGGTCTGCAGGATGTGTCCTATGTGTGAGAGGCGGGTGTGCAGGAGGTGTCCTATGTGTGAGAGGCGGGTGTGCAGGACGTGTCCTATGTGTGAGAGGCGGGTGTGCAGGAGGTGTCCTATGTGTGAGAGGCGGGTGTGCAGGACATGTCCTATGTGTGAGAGGCGGGTGTGCAGGAGGTGTCCTATGTGTGAGAGGCGGGTGTGCAGGACGTGTCCTATGTGTGAGAGGCGGGTGTGCAGGAGGTGTCCTATGTGTGAGAGGGAGGTGTGCAGGATGTGTCCTATGTGTGAGAGGGAGGTGTGCAGGATACGTCCTATGTGTGAGAAGCGGGTGTGCAGGACGTGTCCTATGTGTGAGAGGCGGGTGTGCAGGAGGTGTCCTATGTGTGATGAGCGGGTGTGCAGGACGTGTCCTATGTGTGAGAGGAGGGTGTGCAGGACGTGTCCTATGTGTGAGAGGCGGGTGTGCAGGAGGTGTCCTATGTGTGAGAGGCGGGTGTGCAGGAGCTGTCCTATGTGTGAGAGGCGGGTGTGCAGGACGTGTCCTATGTGTGAGAGGCGGGTGTGCAGGATGTGTCCTATGTGTGAGAGGTGGGTGTGCAGGACCTGTCCTATGTGTGAGAGGCGGGTGTGCAGGATGTGTCCTATGTGTGAGAGGCGGGTGTGCAGGAGGTGTCCTATGTGTGAGAGGTGGGTGTGCAGGAGGTGTCCTATGTGTGAGAGGCGAGTGTGCAGGACGTGTCCTATGTGTGAGAGGCGGGTGTGCAGGACGTGTCCTATGGTAGAGGCGGGTGTGCAGGACGTGTCCCATTGGGGAGAGGCGGGTGTGCAGGACGTGCCTAAGTGTGAGAGGCGGTGTGCAGGAGTTTTTCCTAAAGTGTGAGAGGCGGGTGTGCAGGACGTGTCCCAATGTGAGAAAGGGGGTGTGCAGGACATGTCCTATGTGTGAAGGCGGGTTTTGCAGGAACGTTCCTATGTGTTTAGAGGCGGTGTGCAGGATTCCCCATGTGTGAGAGGCGGGTGTGCAGGGACGTGTTCCCATGTGAGAGGAGGTGTGCAGGACGTTCCTATGTGTGAGGGGGAGGGTGCAGGACGTGTCCGACGTGTGCGAGGCGGGTGTGCAGGACGGGTACTATGTGTGAGAGGCGGGTGTGCAGGAGGGGTCTATTGTGAGAGGGGGTGTGCAACGGTCCTTTTGGTAAAGGGCGGGTGTGCAGGACGTGTCCTTGTTGAGAGGCGGGTGTCAGAGTGTCCTTGTTGAGAGGGGGGTGTGCAGGGGGTTTCCTATGTGTGGAGGCGGTGTCAGCTTGTACCCGGGGCATGTGGTAGCTGAGGTGGCCCACATGCGTCTTGTACAACAGGACCCTCTGCAGTAAGATTTTGCCCCTGGGAAAGCATAAGCCACATTGAGGGATGAGTCTCGTAGGGGCCACAGATCTACTATTAATCCCATTTAACGGAGCTTTTTTATTGATTTGTCCAGAAAATAAAAGGAAGCGTCTAAAACAAGAAGCTTTGATTAAATATTCAAAGGGATCAATCAGGATGAAACATAAGAGCTGCAGAGCGAGGCCCGACAAGGCGGTAATTAAGAGATCATTTCATCTGTCTAATAAATTGGCGACAAGAGACGGAGAGAAACATGCAACGGCACCCTATTTTAAAAGGACAATGAAAACAAGCAACCCAATCCCAAAAACCAAGTGCCCCCAAAAATGCACCACAGTCCCCAAACAATGCACCCACAGTGAACCCAGACCCGTGCACTCACAGTGCACCCATATCCATGATGGCCACAGTGCCCCCAGAACAATGCACTCACAGTGCACCCATAAAAATGCACCCACAGTGTACCCATATCCATGATGGCCACAGTGGACCCATAACATTGCACCCACAGTGCATCCATATCCATGATGGCCACAGTGCCCCCTTAGCGATACACCTACAGTGACCCTAAATAAAAAT
>JAODAL010066991.1:0-17506 GCA_025379985.1 Phyllomedusa bahiana
TTTTGCTGCCGTTTTTAATGTTTTGAATAAAATTTTTCCAATAAAAACCAATTATTTTTTAAAAAGGGGTTTTTCCCCATTATAGATTTTTTTTTTTAATTTATTTTTACCTACCAAAATTTTGGTAAAAGTTGTTTGGGCTATCTTCATCAGTCCCATAGTTTTTAAAAACCGGGAGCATAAGTGCCCCTTTTTTGACCATTTTTCCTTTTCAAAACCCGGGCCCCCATTTTATTTGAAATTGGGGGGTTTAAATGGTGAGAAAAAAAATGTTTCGGACATTTATCACCAAATTCTTGGTGTGCTGTCCCACCAAAAGGGGCGGGGCTGGAGAGTTTTCAACCCCGAACCCAACTCCGACTCCTAAATTTTTCCCAAAACCTTTCCTGACTCTAAATTTCCCTCATCCCATGGCCCATGTTTTTTTTATAATTTTACTGCAGTAAAATGGTAACATCCGCGTTTTACCCACCTTTATAAATTACAATAACCCAGCTTTTTAAGGTAGAAAAACCCAATTGAAAAGAAAAAGGGTTTAACAATTTTTTTGATTTTTTGAACACTTGTGGGTAGATTTGGGAAGAAAATTTCTGTATTTTTTTATAAAAGCCCCAGCCCTGCCCCAAACTTTGGGAAACGTGTAAAAGATTTTGGATCAATTTTGGTCAAGGCCCGTTTTAAATTTTATCCAGAGCCCAGAAGGATTCGGGCATTTTTAAAAACCCCAAAAATTTGGTTTTTCCCAAAATACAAACAAAATTTAAAAAAAAATTAAAAATTTTGTTTTTTGGGAAAGCAAAACGTAAAAAATTTCCCAGTTAAAAGGAAAGAATCTTCAGAACTAACAGATGCTAAAAAACTTTCAAGTCAAATTTATGTATAAAAAGTAAGATGACTACATATAAAATTAAAGTAGCCTCATGTACAAAGCTGTAGTGGAAGGGAGAAAAAGGAAACCCGAAATCACAAAGTTCAAACCAAAGTTAACCCCCCTTTTTCTTTTCATTTTAAAATAAATTTTTTTGGAAATTTTACTTTAGAATAAAAAAAAAAAATTTTAAAAATGCAAAAACAAATGCAGGAACTTTTTTGGATTTTCTGAATTTGTTCTGAGAAATAGCATTGGGACCATCGATCCCTTTTACATGACCTCACATCTTTATCCATGATTTTCCGAGGCTACAGAAAAGGGGCTCCTACACAACTTGGGGGGGGGGGCAAAGCGTACCACAGGGGCAAATCTCTAAAAATGTCAGGGTTTTAAAGGAAATTTTTTCACGGTCAGGGCTGATGAAAAGGGTTTATCTCTGCTACTTCTTTGAAAACAGTTTAAAAATGTTTTCTAAATCTGTTTGCCAGGGGGCGGGGAAACTTTTCCCCTTTGGGGAGGGGGGGTTTGGCCCGCTCCCGTCCCTCCCTTTACAACCCCAATTATGAGGCTGAAAAATGGGGGCAGTAGCACTACTGGACCAAATTCCCCCTTTCCTTTGCACTTTCATCGAACTTTAAATGACCAATTTTTATATATTTTTGGGAGTCCCGGAGATTTTTTTTCCATTTTTTTACGCTCCCGGGCTCCTCAAAAATAGGCAAAACCTACTCCCAACCTCCAAATCCACAAAACCCTGCTTTAAATGGGACCCCTCCCTTACATTGTAATTTTTTTTAAATTTTTTGATATGCAATTTGATGTAAACCAATGTGTAAAAACATTTTTATGGGTTTTTTTTTATGAAGATGTAACTCTCATACTTTGTTGCTAGCATGTTTTTTTTTTTCCCCTTCTGTGAGGGCACATCCTGCCTCATTGTAACTGTGACTCCCCCTTTTCAAACATTTTTTCATAGAGCTTTAGAGGAGAGTTTGTTTTTACCATATATAATTTTAACCTCCTTTTCTTAGCTCAATGGGACAGTCAATTAAAAAACCCTGAAAACAAAATCCATTTTCATCCTTTTTACTGAAGCTCCACATGCTTTGGAAAGGGGGTTTAATATAGCGCGTTTTCCCGTCTTTTCCCCCTTTCTTGTTAAAAAGAGAAACTCTCAGATCTATCAGGGGAAATTTCTCTAACAATATCGATTGGGAAATATGTGGGTTTGGTTTACAAATTTCTATAGAAGAAAACCTTTTAAAAACTGACTACCTTTTTTCCCGCAACTGCATTAAAGAAAACTTCTGCCTTTTCTTTAAAATTTTTTTGTTTCCAGCTTCAGAAACCATTTAAAAACTTTGCCAAGTAAATTGTCCCATCCACCATAAAGTCCCCCAAATTTCCCCCAGTTTTGAGTTAAATAACCGCAAAAAGGGGCCCGGGGCAGTGCATTGAAAACAAAAAGGGTGTGGGAAAGGGACATTACCCTTTCCCTTTTAAAATTTTTATGGTCACGGGGATTTCCCCAGAAAATTAAAGTTTCCCCAAAAACCCCCAATATAATTTCACATTTGAAGCAGAATAAATGAATTGGAAAGAAAAGATGATGGGTGATAGGAAAGGGCCAAAAGAATTATCTTTGTTTGTTTAAATGAACAAAAAAAAATGCTATATGTAAAAAATTAAATTATAAAATTAAAAAACCAATTTAAAATTTTGGGAAAAAAAAAAAAATCTTCTGCCTTTTGTAAACACTTCAGGAAAAGATTTTATGTTTCTTTTACGGTTTCCCAAAATTTTAAATTCCCCCACCGGCGTTTGACGTAGATTTACATCCTAATGCTTTGAAAAAAATCTGAGTGGGCTTACTTTCCCAGTTTTAGCTGATTAATTTCAGTCTTTTTACCTGCCCTTTGCAGCGGGTTGGGGGAACCCCCCCCAACCCCCTTTTTTTTAACTCTTTAAATACCCAGATGCCAAGGGAACTAACAAAGGGCTCCATGGCTGCCATGTTACTACTCCTATTTAAAAGGATGTAAAAGGAGAGCCATACCAGTACACCCTACTGCAATATATTCCTATTACATAACAGTGTACAAGCGATGTAGAGGGATGCCAACACAAGTTAAAAATAAAAAATATTAAGTTTAAAACATCCCTTTTGCCATTTTACAAATAAAAAAAAAATTTCACGTTTTTTGGCATTGCCCGTTTCCCTTAAAAGTTTTTGGGCGTTTTGACTGTAACATCAAAAATCCCCCTCGGTGGGAAAATCCCTAGCAGAAAAAAACAATTCCCAGTGGGCAAATAAAATTGATAATATATATATGACAAATACGGTATATGTTTTTCTTGGTGATTTTGCATTCCCAAAAACTTGGAATAAAAGGGATTAAAAAGTCACATTTTAAAAATACAAAAAATATATATTTTAAAGTACTAAAACATAATGAAAACTCTACAAATGTAATATCTCCGGATTTGTACCAACCCGCAGAATACGGATAGCGTGTCATTTATACCAAACGGTGAACTCCATGCTTCAATGAGGCAATTGCAGTTTTTTTCACTATTTTTCCTAGTACATTATTCTAGCAATTGCAAATTTATTTATTTTTTTTACTTTTTTTTTTTCACAGTAAATTATATGGCATGTTTAAAGGGTGCAATTAAAAGGGACATCTTGTCCTGCAAAAAAACAAGCCCTGATAGACCTATGCAAATAGAAAAATAACAAAGTTATGGATCTTGAAAGAGGTGGAGTAAAAAAAAAATTGTGACTTTGTTGCGGCATTAAAGGGTTAAATAAACCCTACAGTCTGATTCTGCGATCCTACCCACTTCTGCTTGTCCCATTCTCATGACTAATCTACAGTATGGGTGTCAGAATCTAAATGTCTCGATGTCCATTGCTTGGTGGTTGTATGAGATTAAAAAATGTTTGTTTCCTCTAAAAACAGCGCCACCCTTGCCCATGGCCTTGTTTGGTATTGCAGGTCAGCCCTATTGAGGAAATACCTGCAATACCAGACACAGCCCATAGACAGTGGTGGTGCTGTGATAGTGTCGGCACCGCAGGCCTCTTCTAATCCGATACAGCTCTTTTGAGTGCCATCATTTGTATTTTTTGGGTGGGGCCACATCCCCAAACTACTACTCTGTGCGCTCTCGTTGATCATATCTATCCCTTATGTTTTTGTCTACAGCCTGGAAGGAGGTCACAACTGGAGACTTCAATATCCACATGCTGCCAGGGGCGCATTTTTACCTGAAGGACCCGAAAAATGAGAAGTCCTTAGTGACCTACATAACGAAATATTTACAGAATACTGAAATTGACTATTTTTAAGGTTTATCTTCTGAAGAAAACTGCAACAGAGAAGTGATGTCTGATCTTGGACCAACCAAGCTGTTCTTAATAAAGGGACTTTATGGTGCGCTTGGGCCCCGCATAGATGTCTATTAGGGTATTTTCACACATTGTATTTCCGGCACATACTTTTGCGCGCCTAAAAACGCGTGAATTTACTCCTTAAGCCAAAGGCCAGAAAAGTACTTAATGACATTTTTTTTTACTTTTTGCATCCTTGTGTTTCAACAGTCGTAATGCGCAATTATGAGACCTTGTTTTATTCGGGACTACTTTTGGGGGGGATAGTTGAAAGGGGTTTTGCCACGATCTCATTTCATACCTCCTCTAAGACCCCAGCTCTCGTTCATGCCAGCTGGCGCAAGCGTATTCAATTCATAGATCCATCTTGCTTCATGTTGCAAGAGAAGCATTTCAACTGATTCTCCTTCTTTAGCACTAACTTCTTCTAATATAGCCCATCTCAGCTCAGACACATTATGATTATTTTCTAAAAAGTGTCTAGCTAAGCTCGTCTCTCCAAACTTCTTACTACCCTCACTTTGTTCTACAACCTTATTCCTTAATGCCAGTCTAATATTGCTGCGATGCTCATTGAGCCTAGTTTTTACACTCCTCTTTGTCTGGCCCACATACTCTTTCCCACATGGGCACTTCACTATATAAATCGCATTTTTCGTATCACATGTGAACGCTCCTTTAATGAGTACATTGCTTCCATTAGTTGGATGTGATATATGCGGGCCTTTCATTATTGCACTGAGGGTAGTAAGAAGTTTGGAGAGATGAGCTTAGCTAGACACTTTTTAGAAAACAATCATAATGTGTCTGAGCTGAGATGGGCTGTATTAGAAGACGTTAGTGCTAAAGAAGAATCAGTTGAAATGCTTCTCTTGCAACATGAATAGTATAGTATGTCAGAATAGTATACATCTCAAGATGGAGTAGCCGGGCTATGCGGTCGCAGCATCGCAGTTTGGAAACGTGCATTTGAGTGTTCCTGCCACCTTCTATGGATTGCCAATACCATTAAAACGCAAGTAACGAGATGTTACAGCTTAAGTCTTGTATTTATGGGACTTTTAATAAATGTTTGATAACTTTTTGCAACATTTGAATCTGCTTGTATTATATATGAGTTCTGAATCGGAGGTTGAGGAGCCTCCTTACAGCAGACAGCATTGAGTGGCGGGCAAACGAATTTATCTCTGCTACAGTGTTGAAAGCATTGGTTACCGGCTCTTCCCAGTACCGCAGGTGCGTTGGGTACTGCAGTAAGAATGAGACAGGGTTAATGTCAGCCTTGGGCAACAAGAAATACCATTGGCTGACACCAAGCCTGAGCGATAGTAATGATGAGGCGTCTGTCAGACGCCTCCATTACTATAACTGGAATTATATGTAAACACAAACACAAATTGCACAAAAAAACTTATTTAAATAAACACTCCCCGACACCAGCCCTCTTTAACCATTTTATTAAAAAAAAAAAAAAAAAAAATGTATACCCCATACTGTATTCATGATAGACTGGGTGACACCCATCGCCCACAGGTACAGTGCCTTGCGAACAGTGTCGGACTGGGGTGCCTGGGGCCCACCAGAGGAGTTTATTTTAGGGGCCGCTTTGCTTCGCTGTCTCCTCCACCTGTACGGTGTCCTGCCCGCGGCGCCCAGTCTCGCTTCAGCGTATGCAGACCGGTGTGATGACATCATCATACTAATCTGTAAGATGAAGCGCTGGGGCTTCTGAGTCTCCCTCACCTAATTGCAGCAGGACATCGGTGGTGAACATAAAAGGTCTAAAGATATATTTCCCCTACCCCGAATGATACAGCTTTTGATATATTTTTATATGAAATGTAACACAAAGTACTGAGTATAAAACCACTAAATAGTGGTTCTACAGGTACCAAATAACATCGCTACTTAAAACCAGAATCCTGAGGCTTAAATTACCAATAATTGCACAAAGACCAAATACTGCCACACCATGACCACATATTACCACCACATAGTAACTGAATAATACCTCCACACTGTGAACACATATCAACATCACATAGTGACTGAATAATGCCGCCACACCATGACCACATATTACCACCATAGTGACTGAATAATACCACCACACTATGACCACATATCCACACCACATAGTGACTGAATAATACCTCAACACCATGACCACATATTACCACCATATTGACTGAATAATACCACCACACCATGAACACATATCACCACCACATAGTGACTGAATAATACCACTATACCGCTAAACCCTGATGAAGCCAGTTTAGCTGGTGAAACATGTTGGGGAGGTCAGGCATGACATTTTAAATTGTGATTTCTCTTACTTTTCACCGCTGCAGAGAGTATCACAAGGAAACCTTATATATTTTTGCCCTATAGTTTAGGAAGACTCCCAAAAGGGTTGGGAAATTTTTGGGACCCCTTATTTGGAGTTAGTAAATTTACTGAATAAAAAATTTTTTTCCGGAAAAGGGTTGGTGAACCAGCAGACTTGATAATAAAAAGGGAGTTATTCCTTCAAATAAAAAAGGGAAAATTTAGAGGTTAGAAATCAGGTTTTTAAAAAATATTTGTGTAAAAGGTTAATTTGGTTATACATAAAAAAAATTTTTAATTTTAAAAATTGGTTTTAAGATTGAAAACTAAATGTTTAATTTTGCCTATGGCAAAAAGTAAATAAGTAAACAATAGCCACTCCGGTTTCTCTTGCAGATTCCCATTTTTTTGGGAACTTTTGAAAAATCCCAAACCAAACCCCAAATGAACGGGATATCACCACCACAAAGTGACGAATAAAAAACCAAAACCCCAAGACCCCCAATAAACCCCCACATAGTGACGAAAAATACCCCCAACAAAAATGAAAAAAAAAACCCCCATACCCCACCCCCACATATGACGAAAAATACCCAAAACCATGACCACATATCACCACCCCCAAAAGGGACTGAAAAAATACAACAACACCATGCCCAAACTTTTATAAACCACCCCATATTTGACTGAATAATACCACAACCCATGACCACATATCCCCACCAAATAGGGACAAATAATACTACAACACCTTTACCACATATCACCACCCATGGGGCTAAAATAAAAACTACATCATGACCACATATCAATACCAAAGGGTTTAAACTGAATAATACCACAACTTTTTTAACCAAAAAGACCACACCCCAAAAGTGACGGGATAATATCACCATAAACAAATGACCAAATATGACCACCACATAGTGATTTAAAAAATACCAAACACCCTGACCCCCTATCATAAACCACATATCCCTTAAAAAACCACCATTTCCTTTGACCACAAATCCCCAAATTTTTAGACTGAAAAAAACCCACCACACCATTAATGAATTTTAAACCCAAATTCCACTTTGCACACATAAAATTGTTTAAACAGTTCGGGGTCCCTTTAGTGACTCACCAGTGACGTTTTTTTCCAAATGATCTTTTACTTTCCCTTTTTTTCTCCATCCTTTCTGCACCCCCCCATGTTTTACTTCTCCCGCCCAAACCCACTCGCTCCTGCTGATTTGGACCCAAAAATCTTAGAATCCCCCCAACTTTCCGAAAACCCTTACTTACCCGGTATAAAAAATCCCCTCATTAGGTAAGTGTATAGGCCTCTCCTATAAAAACTAAAAAAGGGCCCCCCCCCATTTATTTAGCAGGGCAGCTCCCCTAAATCAAAGGAACTAAGGGTTTCCCCCTCAGGAAGGTAAACTGTATAAAATGGGCCCCTCAGTTGGCAGGTACATATATGGGCCCCACGGGCAGGTATGTATAGGGGCCCCCACGGGAAGGGTGTGGGGGAAGAAAAAGAATTTAAAAACTAATATTGTTTTTTGAAAGGCATAACTAGAAATCCCAAGCTTTTCTCCCTTAATAAGGTAACTCGGGGCTTGAGCAGAACCTTTTTTCAGGAATGATACAGCAAATTAAGAAGCTTTAGGGGGTTTGCATTTCCAGGATGTAAAATCTTTTCATTTTCCCCCGGGAAGGGGAAATTTTGGGTTTAAATCATCTCCCTTCCCTTAAGTTTGGGTTTTAAACTGGAAATAAAACTAAGTTTTTGGCTGATGCATTCCAGAGCCCTTTTTCTAAAGGACAACGTGGACCAATGAAATCAACCAAAGTTTCCTAAATATGGACTTTATGTCCGTTCCTCTGGGCCCCAAATTGCCCCTGCGTTTGGGTTTAAATTACAGATTATACAAAAATGTGTTTAATGCATTGTTTTTTTGTCAGAATCACTTAACATTTTTTGAGATCTAAACCCAAACTTTGCGCTAAACCCCAATTTCTATCGGCCGAAAAATTTTCCCCTGATCATTTTTGGGATTTACCTGGACAAACGGGTGACCCCCAGTTTTTGGGAAAAACGACCCCCGACACTTTAGCGCCGCAACGTGAGGCGGGTCTGAGGTGGATCCGGGGGACCCCCGAGGACCCAAAACGCTGCCGAGGCCTCAAACCCCGAGGATATAAAATTTTGGGGGACGCAGCCTCTAAGATTTCACGGAAATTGTAAAAAATTTAATGTGTATTTAACCCGGCCGTTGGCCATTTGATTCCCCCTTTTTAGAAAATTGCGGGGCTCTGGCCGCGGGTGGCACAAAAAAGTGACTCGACCAAAAAACCCTTGGATCCACCCAGCCACTTCCGAATTTTTTTTTTCTGTGATTTCCCCGAAATTGGAAATTTTTCACTTTTTTTTTAAGTTCACGAACCCCTTTGCCCGGTATGGTCGCTGAAATAAAAGTGGGAACCTTAACATCCAAAGGGTTTTAATTGTTGATTTGGCAAGGAGGGAGTCCCGGGTTAAAATTTAGGAAAATTCTGTTTTTTTAAAAGAATATTCGGGTTTGGGTCCGGAGGGGACTAATTCACAAGGGATTTTCCGGGATATAAATATATTATATATATATAATATGATTTGACAAAGACCGGGGGGGTTCCCGGCCCCCAAAATTGGGGCAACCAAGGGTGGGACTATTTTTGGGGTTTAATTTTGGGATTTTTAAAATTTTGATAAAAACCCTTTTTTTTGTGAAAACCGGGACCCGGGGCCACGGGCCCGGGGGGGCCACGGTTTTGGGGGTTGGGTCCTTGTCAGGAAGGGAAAGACTCCCCAAACATAAAAACACCAAAATTTTAAAAATCTTTTTTCGAAAAGAGCAAAATTTTGCCTGAAGGGGCCCAGGGGACTGTTAAGGAGATTGTTTTAGGAAAAAAAGGGAAAAAAGGAAATTTAAAAAATCCCTTTAAAAATGTATAATTTGGTGGGTTTGGCCAAAAAAAAGGGAAGAGGGCAGCCACCCAATTGGAAAGGAGATAATAGAGAGTTCGAGAGGAAAATTTTGTCCGAAAAAGGGGTTGGCTGGAAATGGCACAGGCTCACCCCCGATGGCCCCCAAATGTTTGAAAAGGACATTTTTGGGAAGGGGAAAGGGCCGGGGCCCGGGAGTAAATTTGGGAATGACAAACGAAAGGGTTTATATGAAATGTTTTAAAAGGGCGATTTTTTTGGGTGTAAAGAAGCCCTGGCCCCCGCCCTAAAAAGGGGGGGTGGGGGGGACCCGGGGGTTTTGGCCCTGTAGTGCATTTTGGAAAAACCCAAAAAAATCCTTAACAGGGCGGGGGTTTTTAAAGGGAGTTTTTTGGGGCACCAAGACGCTCCCCCAAAAAGGGGTTTAGCCCAAAAACCGCCCCAAAAGCCCGCCCCCAAAAACCCCTTGTTTACATCCCAAAGGACAGAAATTAAAAGGTGACCCCGCTTTTTTGCCCCGGGCCCCCAAGGTCCCTGTTTTCACCCCCCAGCCCCCGCCCCCAGCACCCCACCCCCCGCCCCTGTACCAAAAGTCAGGGTTGGGTGGGAGGTGCTAAAAGATAAAAAGGGAAAGGGCCCCCAGGGGGGCGGGGGCCTTTGAACCCCCCCTGCCCCGGGCCCCTATATCCCTAGTCACTTCCCGGGGGCAGTACTATCGGGGTCCCCCTCCCCCACCGCAGAGATTTTTCAGGGCAGGGCCCCTCAAAGGCCTGTGGAAACCGTCCGGAGAAACAAACCCCCCCCACCCCCGGCCGCAGGGGTTCGGTCCGGATCAGGAAGGATGAACGCCTCCCTCACGGGCCAACTAAAGCCCGGGGGAAGGACCGAAGGCCGCCCCAAAACCCTCCCCCCCATACGGGTTTGGGGGGGAAAATTGGATCATCCCTCGGGAAAGTTCGGGGGCTGCCACCCCTTGTCCCGCCTTAACCTTCGAAAGGTTTGGGCCCCAGGAAACAGTGGACTGACCCCCCAAAATTTCAAGGTTCTCTAAACCCCCGAGTTGCCCCAAATTGTTAAAAATACCCCCCCCCCCCCCCAAAGTGAACAAGTTCTTTTTCACTTGGGTTTCAAGGGAGAATCCCTCACCCACAAAGTAGGACCCGACAGTGAGTCCAGAAAAACACAGCTTTAACCCCATCGCTGGGGGATTGGCACAAAGTTCATTAGGAAGGGACCCTCCGGGGGAAAATGTCCCTGATTCCTAGAAAACAAGGGAATTTTAAACGGGGCTCTGCAGGGGTTTAACCGGGCTGGGGAGTTGCCAATTTTAAATTTCCTAATACACACCGTGGGCCCCGTATAGACAGCAAGAACCCAGAAAAAGAATATAGAGAACCTTCGATCAGCCATCGGGAATGCTCTTACGCGCCAGCGGGGCCACCCAATACATGCCAAACCTCCATCTCACTCCCTTTTGGTTTCAGCTGGTTCTATGGATACCCCATTCTAAATGTGAACAACGCATTTAATGACTTTTTAGCAATAAATCCGAAGGCCAGCCCCCTTTGGGTCCAAAACTCCTCTGACAAAAATTAGCTGTATTGGGTAGGGGGCCCCGCATACATAATCGCCTCCCCACCGTCCAAATTTAAACCCGGGTCCCTTCCCTGATTTGGGATGTCCTTTTTTCCTATATCAGACACCTGCCCTGGAAATCTACGGGAGCGACCTTCTGCAGCTCATGGGGGCAAAAAAAAGGGTTACCCCAAGAAGGCATGGAATTAGCCCTTTGGGGTTTGCCCCCGGAAATCTGAAAGATGGGATAGCTACCGCTGTGCCCCCTTTAAAGGGTATTTGTCTCAGTCGGTTTGGGCACCCTCTGGAGTCCCCCCAGTCAAGACCATGCTGGGGAAAAAAACGCCCCTTGGGATCTATTCAGACGTCGGAACCAGTTGCTCGTTTTAAACCCCAAATGCTTGAAAGCTGACACGCGCACAGATTTTACGGAAAAAAACCGCAGACACCCTCCTGGGGCATGTTAATTTTTCCCGGCCCCCCCTTTACCTTGCTGCAGTCCCTACAGCAGACCTTGCCCAAGCATAAGACTCCTCAGCGCCCCTCTACGCTTAAGTTCTCTTTTTTGCTGCCCCCACCCCAAACCCACTCTTCTCCACACCAGGGGGGATGATGATATGTTGATGGGTGACAAGGAAAGGGAAAAATCATAGACCATTGGGTTTCCCTTTTAACACTTGGGGAAAGAAAAACACATCACCGCTACAGTGGGGGACTGAAGAAATTCCCCCCAAGGGGGAAACTTAATCTCTGACCCGATGGATCAAATATGGGTACTGAAACGGGGCTTTTTAAACAGGAAAATTTTCAATAACCACAGAAGAAAGAAATCCTCATGGGGAGAACACGCCCCCGAAATTCTCCCGCTCAAGTTTCGAACTACAAGCTCTGAAGAAGCCGCCCAAAAAGGCTGAAAGGGAAAAAAGTTTAAATATGGGACTGAAATCCCAAAATTTTGCTTATGGGGATAGCACATGATTTTGGGGGTTTATTTTGGAAAAATCGAGGGTTCCATCACGGGAGCAGGGGACCCCGGGTTAAACATGCAGTACAAATCAAAAATTGATGGCTTCACTTTAACTGCCCACAAAGGTAGCCGTCTTAAAAAAGGTTTTAAAACCCAAGGGAAAAAAATGAAATACAAACCCAAAAAACCCGAGGGAAAACCAAAACAGGGAGACCAAACCGCAAAAACAAACAGCCTTGGTGGAAATGTCATCCCAAATGGCTGGATCCGAACTCATTTTGGGAAACCCCCAAGCTCAGAGGGAAAGGGAAATTTATTAAACAACAGGGAAAGATAAAAAACCGCCTCTGAATTTGGAAACCCGGGTGGGCCCCTCAAGAAAGAATACACAGAGCAACCCTCTGGCAAACTGCAAAGGAGAAACAACAGTTTGGGAAAAAAGATGGGGGCAAAATCTCGAAAAAGGAATTTGGGGGTTGAAAAGCCTTGTTTTTTTACCTAGACGAAGTATCCTGCCATTGCAACCGGGCCCCCCAAAAGCTACTCATCGTGGAAAGAAAACGGGACCCCAACAAAGTTGGGAGAAGTTGTACCAAAGCTCCAGGAAACAGTTCCAGATTAGCCCTACAATCAGGCAAAGCACCCTCTGCACCACCTGCAAACCCTTCCCCCACTGCTCAAGTCCTATCAACACCCCGGCAAAACCTGAGTACCCCTTCCCAAAAGGGTTCAATGGGGCCACTCCAGATTGCCCAAGAGTGGGGGAAATATGAATATGTCCTGGTTTCAGTGGACAATTTTTTCAGGGTGGCCAAAGCCTACCCATGACCCCAGACCCCAAAGGGAAAGGGAAAAAAGTTGATTACTGAAATAGCTTCCATTTGGGGTCCCTCAGGGGGATCGGTCAACCAGGGGCCAAACAAATTTTTTTCCTCGGTTTTTTGAGAAATAAGGAACATGTTGGGGGAAAATTTGGGCCTCCACACCCGAACCCCCCCCAAAGGGTCTGCGAAGGAAAGAGAATAAATGGTACGCTTAAAAAAAAACTCTTTTAAAAAGGGCCAGTGATTTCCCCCTTACCTTTGGGCCGGGAACCCTTTTCCCAATTTTTCTTTTACACGTTTTGGCACACCCCCCCCAACAAAACAAAAGGCCAAAACCCCCTTTGAGTAACTGTTTGGGGAAAACCCCCTCTGTTTGAAGTCAGGGAGCAAGAAACAAAGGGGGAAAAAAGGATAGGGCTGTACAATTTGTGATTAATTGTCTAAAAGTTTTACTAATTTGCATGCGCAGTTTTTGCTTCTTTTTCCCCGAAACCCACAGACGGAAAAATTTTAAAATTTCAAACCAGGGACCGAGTGAAAATAAAGAGGCATTAAGTAAAATTTCCCGGACCTAGATTTGAAAGGGCCCCTTCGGTTTTCCCGTTAAACCCCCACTGCCCGTGAAAATTGGGGGGAAAAACCCACGTGGATTTCACGCTCTCATTTTTTAAAAAGGGAAACCAACTACAAAATGATTGGGGGTATATCCTTTTATTTGTTTTTCCCATAGCAAATGCTGTTTGTGACCTTCTGGCTGGTTTCACCAAACCCCCCGGTTGCAAACCTTTTCCCTTTGAAAATTTTTGTTACAAAGTCTCTCCCCGGAAACAGTTTTTTTCGGGGGGGAACCCGATAGACCATGAGGTCTTCAAAACGGGGGCAATTTTTATCTGGGTGGACTCGGTCTGGGAATGAAAAATTTTTTACTTTTTTGGTCGAAAGTTTGGGGGGGAACACAGGTGAGGGAAATGGGGATAAAAACCAAGGGAGAGCCATGAATCGAAGGAAAGGGGAAAGGGGAAAACCTTGTTTGGCGGAAGACATTGCCCAAGGGGGTCCACTCAACAAAGGATTTAAAGGTTTTTTTTTTTCTAAATGGGGAAACATTTTCCCCTTTTCCTGAATATTGAAAATTCCCAACAAACCCGATATGGAAAATAATTTTTTTAGGGGCATAAACTAATTTTATAAATCCAACTTTGGACTTAAATTAATTTTAAAAAAACAAGAACAGAACCCAACCCAAAGGGCCCCCACCCCTGTAGCTTTCCCGGTGGAAAGGTAATCTTCAGAAAGCATAAGGGAAAAAGAAATCCCAAAACCAAACAGCAGTGGGGAAGATGTGTTTCTATTGAAAACCCCAAATTTTTTCCCCGGAAAAAAAACCCGTGGCTAGAATTGGGGTTAAAAAACACGGGAAGGGCCCATAATTTAACAGTTGGGTTTTTTTGGCCTGTTCCGGAGCCCCCCCCCACTTGGAAAAACCCCACCCCTAACACCAAGTTAAATGCAGATAATGCAGAGTGTTTATTAAACCGTTGGGGAAAAAACAAAATGGTTCCCGAAAGTAAGGCCCCCCCCCCCTTATAATTTTTAAACCCAAAGTGAACCCAAACCCGGGAGGTTTGGGGAGCCCAGGGAAATTTCCCTTGTTTCTCCCCCAATGCAAAAGACGGGGGATTTCATCTTTTGGGGGGTTTTTCCCACCGGATTTTGGGCCCGGGTTTAAACCCGACTACGGAAAACCCAGGTTTAATCTCCGGGAAACCCCCCTTGGATGTTTTCTGGCTTTTGTGGGGAAAGGGAAACTGAGAACGGATTGCCAGCCACCGGAAAAGGGTCAAAGGGGACATTTAAATAACTTTTCCCTGCCCTTCAAGGCTTACCCATTGAAATCCAGGGCCCCCCCCCTAGATACCCTTTCCCAGCAAAGGAAAAAAAACGAGTGGCCCCCCAATAACCCCGGGGAAGATCCCAATGATAAAAATAGATGCAATTGGAGTGCCAAAGGGGGGGCCCTACCATTTCAAAGCGCAGGTCAGATTGCTGCAGGCTTCGCTTCCCCCTTTTTCCCCAAGTGCAAATCAATAAGAATTGGACTGGATTAAATTTTTAAAATTTTTTTTTAAAACACAAAGGTTTTTAAATTTCAGTTTTAGATGGGGTTTTTAAGGGAAACTAGAAGAATTAGGCCCCAAAACTAGGATGACCTTTCCGAACCGATTAGCCATTTGACATGGTGCGGCTGAGAAGGAGGAGTTTTGGGGATGATAGGTGAAGAAAAGCTGCACCTATATACCTTACAACACAGGAAAAATGAAAAGGGAAAAAACACTATCGCCCCTAGGTTTAAAAAAAAGAAAATTTTTTCCCAAAGGAAAATTAAGGAGAACTCAGGTTGGATACCCTTCCGGGCCCCCTGGGGTGACTGATTGGGAAATGGAGGCTGGAAGCCCCGGTTCAGCAAGTGGGCAGATACTGCTAGTAAACTGTGGTGTTTCTTTTTTGTGGGTTTTTGGGGCTGCGTTCCCCTCTACAAAAAAACCCATTGGCCCGGATAGCTGCAGGAGGAGCCACCTCAGGAAAAATTTCCTTATGCATGAACAAGAACCCTTTTTTTTATGAAGATTGGGGGGAATTCCAAGGATAACCCCCCCAAACAGAACCCCCATAATATGAACCAAGAGTCAAATCTTTGATTTAAAAGGGGCAGATCAAGGGAAAAACCCCACACTGTTTTGGTTTGGGCACGGAAAATTGCTGTTGAATTCACCCCTAGGGGGGGTTTTCCCCACAACCCTTCTTTAAAAATCCCACACCCCCTTACCCCCAGTGTGGGGCAGTTTCCAAAGGCCCCATGCCAATTTTTGTTTTAGGAAGGACCCAATTTTGGGAAGTGGAGAAATCTTGGTCTTTAGGGGGGATTGGAAGGTTTAAAAGAATTGAAAATAATATTGGGATTGTATGCAAACTATAAATCCCCAACTTTTCTCCTTTAAAAAGGGATCTTTAGCTTGAGCAGAATCCGGGTTTTTGAGGAATAATACAAACAAATATGAAGGGAAACCCTTTTGGAGGTTTCAGTCCAGGGTGGGAACAAACTTGTTTTAAAGTTTTTCCCCCGGATGAGGGTTTTTTTTTTTCATCTCCCTTCCTTTAAATTTCATTTACTGGAAAAACAACTAATTTCCGGGTGATGCATTTCCCCGAACTTTTTTCTCAGAAAACAAAGTGGAAACCCAAAGAAAAAAAACTCCCGAACTGCCCAAATATGGACAATGTCCCTTCCCCTCCCCCCTAATTTCGCCTGCCCCTTGTTTTTATTACAATTAACAAATTTTGTGTTTAATTTCAAATTTTTTTTGTCAGAAACACTTGGAACATGAAATTTAGATCTGAACCAAACTTTGCGTCTGACCAATTTCCCATCGGGCCCATACAAGTTTTCCCCTGATTTGTGATTTTGGGGAAACCCGGGGCAAACGGGGGACCCCCCCTGTTGGCAAACGACCCCCGACATGTGTGTGTGTGTAGTATGTATGTATATATATAATATATATATATATAAATATATATATATAAATATATATATAAAATATATAAATATAAAATAATAATATGGTCCCCGCAGGCAGGTATATAATTTATATGGGCCCCTTGGGCAGGGATAATGTGGGCCTCTCAGGCAGGCAGATAAAATATTTGGGCCCCTCAGGCAGATATAGATCTGCCTGAATGGCCCAATATATCTATATACACACCTGCCTAACGAGGGCCCATATATATTTATATCTGCCTGAGGGGCCCCCCAAACGTAACTATCTAAGTAATGAGGGGGCCCAGGGGCTTATATACACATACATATAAAATAAATACTAAATACAAACATATAAATATGTACATTGTTGTGTTTTAATATAAATATAATATAATATATGTAGGTATATATAGTAATATAATATATAAAATATATATAATATAATATATATAACATACAGTATATAAATAAAGGCCCCAGGTGGCCCCCTTACCTAGGTATAAACGCTGAAGGGGGGGCACTGCTGTAGAGGTGAGGGGGCCTTGTTGCCGCTGAGAGGGGGCCCGCGTTGTCTATATGAAAAAAGCTGCCGGCACTGTTTGTACTAGGGAGGGGGACTGGCTGTTGGGGAGAGGGGCCCATGCTACGCTTCCCAGCGGCGCTCTGTACTATGTCACATGTCCTGCGCCACTGGGAATGGACTAGCGGAGCCCCTGCTCTCTCTCTGCTGCAGGCGGGACTGTTCGAGCCTGTGAAGCCCCGCCCACCTGGGGCGGGGCCACATCGATGTATTGTGCGGCTCCGGAATTCCCGCGCTCGGTGGGCGGGGCTTCACGGACTCTAACAGTCCGGCCCGCAGCAGAGAGAGAGCAGGGGCTCCGCTAGTCCGTTCCCAGCGGCGCAGGACAAGTACCCGTAAGTGACAATGTACAGAGCGCCGCTGGGAAGCGTAGCATGGGCCCCTCTCCCCAACAGCAAGTCCCCCTCCCTAGTACAAACAGTGCCGGCAGCTTTTTTCATATAGATAGCACGGGG
>JAODAL010066992.1:0-17506 GCA_025379985.1 Phyllomedusa bahiana
CCCCCTTGGCGGGATCCATGGCCAAAATCCTACTGTAGGTCTGGAGGTGGATCCACAGGACCACCGCAGGCGATGGCGAAAGCCCCCCACCAGGGAGTGGAATCTAAGTGAGCCCCGGGTTTTTCACCAGACCCCCGCCGCAAAGGGGATGGTTTTTGCTGCGGCGGGTTTCCCACCGGGTCACTACCACTGGCGGGGCTTGCCTGGGGTGGCGGCCAAGAGTGCGAGGTACAGTAAGGGAAACCCAGGCTCGTGGTCGTAGACGGGCCCAGGAGGTCAGGACAGGCGGCTCTGGTTCGTAGACGGTAGACAAGCGGGAGGTCAGGGCAGGGGGCAAGGATCGTAGACGGTAAACGTAAGCAGGGAGTCGGTAAAACGGTAAGGCAAGACAGGAACGTTCTGGAACACTTTCCCCAATGGAATATACACCAAGGATCCGGCGAGGGCCGGCAGGAAGTGGCCGGACTAAATACGAGCAGTGCCTGGCAATGAACCAATTACCGGAGCACTGCCCCTTTAAATTCAAATTGCCGGCGCGCGCGTGCCTCTAGGGGCGGAGCTACGCGCCGGGGACCGGAGCCAGACAGAGCAGGAGCGCGGCCGGGTAAGTAAACGCCGGAGGGGGTAGCAACACGAGTGGACCCCGAACCCGACGTGCGGGACGGGGCTCCGCTGGAAGCAGGAGCACGGGCGCGCCTGCGACCCGGGACAGTGGTCGCAGGGGCGTCCGTGACACTGTGTTTCAGAGATGAACGTCTTTTGGTCCGACATGTGCATATCAACCCATGAACAAAAGCAAAAGACCTTGTGAAGATGCTGGCGGAAGCTGGTAAGATTGAGTCAGTATCCACAGTGAAACGAGTACTGTATCAACAAGGTCTGAAAGGCCACTCTGTCAGGAAGAAGCCATTACTCCAAAAGAAACATATAAAAGCCAGATTAATGTTTGAAAAATGCACACAGGAACAAAGACCTACATTTTTGGAGACATGACCTGTGCTTTGAAGAAGCTAAAATTGAACTGTTTGGCCATTATGACCATCGTTACATTTGGAAGAAAAAGGGAGAAGCTTGGAAGCCTAGAAACACCATCCCAACTGTGAAACATGGGGTTGGCAGCGTCATGTTGTTGGGTTGTTTTTGCTGCAGGAGGGACTGGTGCACTTCACAAAAATAGATGACATCATGAGAAAAGAGGTTATGTGGCAAACTGAAGCAACATCTCAAGAAATCAGCCAGGAAGTTAAAGCTTGGATTGAAATGGGTCTTCCAAATGGACAATGACCCACAGAATACTACCAAACTGGTTATAAAGTGGCTTAAGGATAACCATGTCAATGTTTTGGAGTTGCCATCACATCTCAGTCCTATGGAAAAATGATGGGCAAAGCTAAAAAGGCGGGTGCGAGCAAGGCGACCTACAAACGTGGCTCAATTACACCAGTTCTGTCAGAAGGAATGGACCAAACTCCTACCAACTATTGTGAGAAGCTTGTGGAAGGATAGCCAAAACATTTTCCCCACATCATACAGTTAAGAGCAATGCTACCAAATACTAATGAAATGTATGGAAACTTTTGACTTTGCAGAAAGTAATAAAAATGCCTTAAAAAATTTTCTCTCACTATTCTGGCTTTTGGGAAATATAAATAATTCTGGTTTCTAATTGACCTAAGACAGTTTATTCTGAATTCATGTCAGATAGCGAGAAAAACATGCATTTGTGTCTTTTTATATAGTGTATGTAAACTTCTGGTTTCAACTGTACATGTCTAGACTTCCGATGGGGCTAAAAGCAGATTGGGAATTTGATGTTGGTCCTATTGAGCAGGGTATATAGGAAGAACCGCAGTTTTCAATGGGTGAACGACACTGGCTTTTTCAATTGTTCTTTTTGAATAGAGTGCATAGAATGCCATTAGTTTTACATAAAATTAGAGTGATTCCTTCCCCTATATGTGGGATATGCAGAATACACTACTGTATCTCTGATTTACATCTGCTGGCATTGTTCTTTTACAAAAAAGAAAAGAGAAAAAGATATGCTCACCAGTGGCCTGTGCTCTATGAAGTCCACTCTCTGCATGGTGCAAATGGAACTAAACATCTGGCTGTAATTGCTTGATAGCTGTGAAATCCAGGGCTTCAATAGTATTAACCAGCACTCGTAGAAGGGAATGATGTACTGCATATATAAAACACACCTTTTATTCGAATTTTATGAAAAAACATATTGTAAGAACAAAGATAGACTGCATAGTTTACGCGTTTCAAACCATGACTGTAGGCTCCAATACATTATGTGCACCACATGCAGCTTGCACATGAGAATTATGGAACATATTTATGATGTTCGAAATTTTGGCTTACACAGTATTTCTGGAGCCTCCAGGCATTTTTAGGATTTACACCAAGGATATCTGGAACATTTCAAAGTGATGTCCATAGAAAAAGTTAAGTAACCTTTGTGGGGGTCGGTGAGAGGAAATGAGTTACGAATAGGGAGGATTTCTGGATCTTGACCCACGATACAAAGTACCTGCAGGGTTTAAATTATAAATCAGATCTTATTTACATATATTGATTTAGGTATTTTAAGTTAAATATGTTATATGTTATGTAGAATCTATGGCCTGTGTTCGATGTATGTCTTATGGAACTTATGGAGTTAATTTTCAGCAAATAATTAGATCTGGAGGAGGTATTTAACGGAGGTGTTTGAGACTGTATGTTACGACTAAGAGCCAGGATATGACTTGAAACACATAACCGATGCAGTCTATTTTTGTTCTTACAATGTCACGTCAAGGGAGGTGCAGTGAGCCCTGACTGGAACCCAGCCCACTGACGCCAACTGGGCGACAGTCCCTGTGCTGCTAGAGTGCTGGGGCCGTCAGGAGGAAGAAAGGTCAGACAGTCCGGGTCAATACCAAATCAAATAGTCTAAAAAAAATGGGAATCTCGCAAGAGAACAGAGAGAGTGACTATTAATAACAATATTTACCATTTTGCCATAGGCAAACTTAAACTCTATCAGTTCTCAATCTATAAAACACTAAACGTAACTTTTATTATGTATAACACTTAGGGCGACATGTATGAATTCGAATGCGTACTTTTTTTTTTTCTTTGCGCCGACACCAGAGTTCTAAATAGATATAGAAGAGTGTAGAATACGACAGATTTTTGGCGCATTACATACAGCTTCATTCGCCAAACTTTGTATGGGCATAGAGTGTAATGCGCCAAACTTGGTGCACTAAGCTCTATGTAATGCACCAAAAATCTGTATTATTCTACACTCTTCTATATCTATTAAGAAATCTGGTGTCGGCAACAAGTAAAAAAATAAAGTACGCATGCGAAAACATACATGTCACCCTCTTAATGTTTCAATGCTCAGATTATGAGATTCTGAGAGTGTAGAATACGACAGATTTTTGGGGCCTTAAATAGAGCTTTATGCGCCAAGTTTGGCGCATTACACTCTATGCCCATACAAAGTTTTGCGCATTAAGCTCTATGTAATGCGACATAAATCTTCATACTGTCGTATTCTACACTCTTCTGTATCTATTTACAACTGGAGTGTCGGCGCCAAGTAAAAAAAAAGTACACATTCGAATTCATACATGTCGCCCTTAACCACTATACACACTATTTAACAACCTGATTTCTAACCTCTCAATTTATCCCTTTCTACTTCTGAAAGAATAACTCCTTTTCTATTATCAAGTCTGGTGGAACACCACCTATTAAAGGAGTTGTCTCCCTACAGAGTTTCATAGGCTGCATGAATGAAATACTCTGTCACTTCCTGGTTCAGACTGACTAATTTGCATACAGCTTGTATTCAAAGCTATGCTTTCAGTTGCTAATTAGATCAGATTAGCTCAGAAGCTTCTCAAACTGCTCACAGAAGGCTTTATCTGATCCCTCAAACAAAAGCCCTAATTACAGTGCTGTTTATTTTACATAAATCAAGCTTTTTACTGCCCAGCAGGACAGACACTGCCACGACCTGTGTGATGACATCACTCACTGCTATCTCATAGAACAAACAGCAGGGGGAGAATTGTTTACAGGTCCATTACTGAGGGAACTGAAATAGCCAGGGAGGTCATAAATTCACTTGTATCTCCTTAGGGGAAACAGAGGAACAAAGCAATATATTTGGAAAATGTCTTTATTTTGTGTTCCCTACAATTTGAAAGCTATTCTTTGTAGCGAGACAACCCCTTTAACAGGACCGGACCTCTCGCCCTTGATGAAGCCAGTTTAGCTGGTGAAACATGTTGGGGAGGTCAGGCATGACATTTTAAATTGTGATTTCTCAGCAAGTGTCACTCGCTGCAGAGGGTCTCACAAGGAAACCTTATATAGTTTATGTCCATTAGATTAGGGATAACTGCCCAAGTAGGATGCTTGGGATCCCCTACTGGAGTTAGTAAATCACTGTATATATAAGGCTCTCCTGTTAATAGGTGGTGCTCCACCAGACTTGATAATAGAAAAGGAGTTATTCCTTCAGAAGTAGAAAGGGATAAATTGAGAGGTTAGAAATCAGGTTTTTAAATAGTGTGTATAGATGTTAAGAGTTATACATAATAAAAGTTAAGTTTTAGTGTTTTACAGATTGAGAACTGATAGAGTTTAAGTTTGCCTATGGCAAAATAGTAAATATACCACCAAATCAGGAACGCCAAGCCACAAATCAGAACCAGAGAGAAAACGTAGACAAGCCGAGGCCAAACACGAACGGGAGCGAGGTACAAAATCAGAACGCAAGAGAGAGTCAGGAAAACAAACAGAGGTCAGGTACATAGATAAGCAACACAATCTTAAGCACAAGTAACACAAGGCAGCCAAGAGAATATCACAGACGCAGCACTTAGCTTGCAGGGAGTTTAAATGTGATTCCCGGACACCACCCCAGCAGCTGATTGGAGCGGCCTCCGGGTCCTCCCATTGGTTGGTGCGACATGCCCCCGTTCCAGAGTGACTGGGCCTCTGTCACTCACACAGCTACCAGCAGCATGTGTATCAGGGTGGGGTCGCAATTCAGCTGCTGCAGACTGTTGCTTCTTGCAGGCTGAGCCCCGCCTAGCCCTGACATACAATATGTATTTAATAAAACTCCAATAAAAGTAATGTTTTATATATACATCATTCCCTTGAATGAGTGCTGGATAATACTATTGAAGCCCTGGATTTCACTGGCATTGTTCTTAGTTTAATTCTAAGAGAAAGTATTAAAGGGGTTGTCTCACTACGTTGATTCAACTTACCTCAGTCCTGTTTTCTTGGTTTCATTTTTAATTCAGGGGCTGCAGTAGAAGCCAGGTCTGTAGCAATAGCAACTTGAGGACCTGATGCAGAACATTCAAGAGGGGATATCTAGGAATAGGTAGGACATTGTTGGTTGGACACATATTGCAAAGTGACTTGTTTTTGCAAGATCTTTAACATAAAAAGCAATCCTTGTAGTGAGAGGACCCCTTTAAGTCTTAAATTAACCCTGACTCCTAATTCACTATTCTGTCTATTTTGTTATGTGGAGGACTTGCCTACTATTCTTGAGAATAAATTAACTGTTTCGACAGAATTCTGTATATGGCTTGAAAAAACATTGTGCAATATTAGTTAGAACTCCTACTGTCAAAGAGCTAATTGGAAAGGTCTTCAATTGGCTTATGTCCATGTTTATTTTAAAAGGTGGAAAATGGCTAAATTTGAAAAAATATGGGTTAAATGGCTAGACACACCAGGACTGGCTTCAAATCACCCTTTACAGGACCATATTCTGATATTCCACTGAGGGGTGTGCTTGTGCTTCCACTTAGATTTTTGTCTTTACCTTGACTACAGTGGTATACATATAAATACATATCTGTACAACTTTGATATTTTCGTACCTTATATCATTCATGTTTGATGTCTCATAGAACTTAGAAACTTGCCTATATTTTCTGATGGTGATGATCTTTATTTACCTTGGTTCTGTAAGCCGTGGCAGTTATCACTCTATAAGGGTTTTTGTCATGGGGAAGAGTGTGGGGTATTGTTTGTTGTATTGCTCTGTAGCTGTTGTGAATGTATTAAAAATGTCTTGATTCCACAATTAGGAGGCAGGGACCCAATTATTCTATGTTGTCACCATATGTGCCTGGCTAATCTCAACGTCGCAGCTGTACTGCTAAGTTGAATTTTTTCAGACTAAAACTCTAGACACCTGTGCCGCACTGCCACACCACAACTTGGCCCTCCTCCCAGTTTGGGACCTAAACACAAACTTGGGTGTTGTTTCCTGCGACTCCAGACATTTTATTTTGCTGGGGGCTTTTTATCATTACCTCTTTGGTGGTGTGGGGGGAAGCTCTCGGGAGGTGGAGCGGACTCATTATTGTTCTTATGTTATTGTTGTCTTCCTGTGTTTCATACAACAGGCTGGTACCTCTTCCATTTTCTTGCCAATGTATTATTTCTAACATGGACTGTACAGGTCTTGAGTTTATATGTTTCTTTATCAAGATATTGATATTGAGTTTCCATTGCATAGGATGTGCCTGAGTGCACTACTGCCTTGGTCTGTATTGCTATACTCACTGTGATTTCATTGTTTGCTCCAATATCTTCTTCAGGCGCCGTTTACACGGTACTGGTCAAATACCGGTCGGTTTATCCGACCGGTATTTGAACGGTTTTCGTGCCGTGCACACGGCCGTAGGGGGGCGGCTTTTCTCCGCGATTAGCGGAGAAAAGCCCTCCCCACTCACATAGACATCATCTTCTGCTGCCCGAAAACCGGACGGAAGAATGTACATATTTTATGTTTTTCGGGCTGCCGGTGGTCTGAAAAAACCGCTGGGCGGAAAACCTGTGCAGTGGGGACTGCTGTGCGGGATTTCCATAGAGGCTTGTGTTAAAAGTTTTCACCCGGTTTGCAGACAGTTTTCAAAACCCGGGTGAAAACCCGTGCCGTGGGTACAAGGCCTTAGTGATCTATGCATCTGATGGACTCTGTAATGTTTCTTTTGGAAGCTCTTAATAAAAACATGTTTAAGATAAAATAAGTTTCTTGAAATAAAACAAAACAGCAAATGTGGTCACCAGTTTACTATGTTTACTTTGTATTAGGCTGTGGATACACAGTGGCTATGCCATGCTGTCACGAGCAGGATTGGATCCTCCGTGCCAGCTGCGAGTACTCGCCAAAGAGTCTAAGGGCTTGTTCCCACGGCACAGGTTTTCTCTTTTACAGACGATTTTCGTGTTTGAAAGCCGTCTGTAAACCGCCTGTCAACCTTTTACATTGACATTAATAGAAAATCCATGCAACAGACCCCACTGCACGGATTTTCCGCCGGACATTTTTTTACACTGCAGATGTTCCGAAAACCTTAGAACATGTTCATTCTCCCACCTGGTTTTCAGGGGGGAACATGAATATGTGGGTGCGAAGGGGGACAGCTTTAATCCGCAAACCACGGACCGACTGACCATTCTGGGGGCCTTTTCAAAACTGCCAAGGATGGTGCAGAGATCCTTCACCTGTCTCCACTCTGTGGTCAACACCCCGAGGTACACACCACTGCTAGTCAGGCCATGCGACATTTCATACTGCTTAATGGCATTACGCTGCTGCCACAAATGCTGGAGCATGTGGAGTTTGGAATTCCAGCTTGTTGCCACATCACATATCAGACGGTTGACGGGGAGGCCCAGATCATGCTACAACGCTGCCAGTCATGCCGAAGCAGGGTGCGAATGCCGGAAGTGTGACCTCAAGCCTTCCTCAGCAGATAGTCAAGACCCGGGTAGCACTTGAGAAATTTCTGCACAACCAGGTTCATGACGTGTGCCAGGCACAGGGTGTGCATAAGTCTACCAATCTTAAGGGCAGCAAGGAGATTGCTCCCATGGTCATACACCACCTTGCCTGGCGCCAGGCTCTTAGCACCCAGCCACTGGTCAGTCTGAGTGTACAGAGCTGTCCACAGCTCTTGACCTGTGTGTTGACGGTCTACAAGACAAATTCATTTGAGAACGGCCTGGTTTCTCTTGGCACGTGGTGCTACCTGTCGAGGTTGGGTATCTGGACTCTGCACCATCCCAGCATTGTTGAAGAGTGTCGGCCGAGACCCATCACCAGAAGCACTGTCATTCACCAAACTCACCCAGTGAGCAGTCAGAGAGATGTAACGCCCTTGACTGTGCTTACTAGTCCATGTGTCTGTAGTGAGATGGACTTTGGTGGACATAGATGCAGCCAACGCGCTGGAGGTCTTTTCTGTAATGTGCGGGCCAGGGCAGGGACAGCTTTTCTGGCAAAGAAATGCCTGCTTGACATTTGATAATAGTGGACAATGCCAGGGCCATGATGTGGCGGAACCCATCTTTGTCCACCAGGTGGAAAAGCAACATTTCCAAAGGCAACAGCCTGGCAATGCCGACATTCAGGCTTTTGGCTTTGGGATGGTTGGGGTGAAAGTGTTTCTTTAAAATGTCTTTATTAGGTAGTACAAAGTATAATAAAGTTACAAGTTATGAGGTACATTTAGCAAATTGTCATCAATATGTTCAACATTTGGATATATTACAAATTGCATACTCCACACTACCAATTTCCATTATATGCAAAATTTAAAGAAAACCTGAACACATTAAAACTTGTCCGAGCCTCCATTTCGCGGTCTCATATCTTTGCCCACGGATAAATGATCATAGTCTATCGGGCTGATATCATCACAGTAATCATCTGGTTATAGGTGACAATCAGGTGCATTGGGATTTAAAGGTTCTTTTACTTTCCCATTTTTTTTAAACTGCCATTTTCTAGCCCACTATATCGCTAAGGCTTTTTGAAAAACCAAAAAAAAAAACACAATTCAGGGGGGCCCAAAAACTTTTAACAACATTAGGCCCAAAAAACAAAAACACAAAAACCCAACAATTTGCTCCATTCTCCGACCCCCCCCCCCAAACCCCTGTTTTTGATAGTATGGAAAATCTATCGGCCCCCTAAACCCCGGAAACCTTTAAATTTTTTTCCTATTCTGCGGGGCCGGCATTTTTGGTCGCCAAGAAAATATTGTAAATCCCAAATTTCCCAGGGTTTTTCCCATCCTCTGGACATCCCAAAAATCCGGAGCCCCTTTATATTGGACCCCTCGCCAATCAATATTGCTCTTGGAACCATTTTGGTAATGTTTAAAGCATTCTTTATGGGCTTCTCGTATTCTCTGTGGGAGCAGGGGGGATAAAATTTGCCCCAAATTTGAAAAATTTTTTGGAAAAGGGTCTCCTTTTACCTGGGGCCCTCCACCCAATCCTTTTTTTTTTCCAGTAGTAAGAAAATTTTCTCCAAAAACATTTTAAAAAAAAGGGGGCCCCTGCCCTTCAGGGTACCCAAAGTTTTTCAAAGGGTTTTAGATGCCCCCCTGAAATCATATATAATAATTTCCGGCTTCCCGGGTTAAAATGGGGTAAACTGGGTAAAAAACAATTGGCCGAAATGGCCCATAGGGGGGTTTTTTTGGGACAATTTAATAAAAGGCGCCCTTGTAAATGTCATCACTCGCCCAAAAATTTTGGATCACCGGGCAGCTCCACAAAAAGGGGAAAGAAATCCGTTTCCTAAAAAAAAAACCGCCACATGGGAAAGCATTTTGTGGGCTCCCCAAAATTTCCCTTTGCGGAACCCCTCGGGACGGGGTAATGAAATCCCCTTTGTGGTAAAACGGGAGGGAAAATCCCCCCATTACCTACTTAAAGGGGTAAAAATTTTTGCGACTGTTGGTCAACGCTCCCAATACTGTAGACCTCCAACGGGGATAAATCTCCCGCCCAATTTCGAAAGGTGCCATATGGACCCTTTAAAAGGGTCTAAGGGTAAAAGTAAAGCTTTGGGTATAGGGGGAAAACACCCCCCTTTTTCCGGGTGTTTTTCTGGGCAAAGAGCCTCCCGTTTTGAAGATCCCATTCTCTCCGCTGAAGTGGGAATCAGCTTTAGGGCTTTACTACGGGCACATAAAAAAGGGAAAAAGGGGAGCCCGGTTTGCCTCGGGGAATTTTAGTTCTTAAGTTTCCTCAAATTGAAACCCAAAGGGGCATTTTTGCTTTCTTTTAAAATCGTTGCCCGGGGGATGGGAAAACCCCCCCTTTTCCCCCCCAACCTGAAAAAGCCCCCTATGGGAGTTCCCTTCGGGAAAAACGGGAAGGGGGCCCTAAAATGTACGAAGAATAGGGGCATGGGGAGGGGAGCCCAAGGAGCTCCTCTTTTTTCGGGCCACCCCCGCCATGTTGAAAATACGATGGTTTGGGCCCCTTTAAAAAATCTTTTTTGGATTTTAACCCGGGGGCCCAATGCATAAAATTTGCTAGTGAATCCTCCCTAGAAACGTTTGCTCTTTTTTGGGTGCCCCCTGTGTTTTACTAAGTATTTTGCAACCAAAACTGCCATCCCAAATAAACGGGGCCCCGACTTTGTTGCTTAAAATGTTCGGAAAGTTAATACCCCCTTTGCCCTTGGGGGCGGGCTGAAAAAAATTTTAAAACGGAACCCGGGGCCCTTTTTTACCCCCCCAGATAAATCGGCCCAAAAGAGCGCATTCATGCGTATCTCATCCTTACGCCTGAAAAAAGTGGAAGGACTGCGGGAAATAAGTAGTTTGGGGGAAATTCCCCCAATTTTGACCAATTTTTCCCCCCCCGGGCCCCCCTTGGGAAAAAAACGGTTTTTTGCCTCCACGCTGTAGCCTCTTTTCCAGCGGGGTTTATATAGGGTGTGATGTTATCTTTTAAGATTGGAAGGGACCCTTTAAAATTTGAACCCCTAAAAGGGTATTTTTGCTGAAACCCCCAAATTTAAAAACGGTAAAGTGGGGTCCATGGGGGGTTTCGGGGGTCCCCCGACATCTGGCTTTCGTTTTGCCCAAAGTTAACAAAATATCCTAAAAGGGAGCCCTTTTCTCCTGAAAACCCCCCACAGCACCCCCCCTAAAGGGTTGAGTCCCGGGTTTTTCAAAATTTAATCACCCACATCGTCTGCAAAACCACTATATCCACAATGGGGAAAAATCAGCCAATTCCCATAAAGTGACCGAACTGGGGTTTTTAGGTAATAAAAAAGCGGATCAATTTCAGATAAAAAGGGGCAATGGAGATAGTAACCCCCCTGTCTAGTACCCCTAAAAAAGTCAAATGGGGGGGGTTTAGTAATCCTTTAAATTTTAGAAGATTAGTGGACGACCCTTCCGGGATGTAAGAAATAAATTTCAAAGACGGGGCCCGAAATTTCTTCTTAAAAAGGAAGCAGACGGGAAAGGGGCCACGAGCCCTTTGGGTCAAACGCCTTTTTGGCATCTAGGTTTAAAAAAAGCATCAAAAACGTCCGAAGAAGGTCCCGACCCTCACAGTCCCCCCACCACCGTTCAAATTTTTTTTAAACGGTTTTGACGTCCCTGTAAAAAACCCCCTCTGTCCCGGGAAAGGGCTATATCAGGGAGAAAAGCCCCGGGGAGGCGATTTTGGCCAAAGATTTTTTGGTTTTAGAACTTGGGGGGTAATCAAAAATTGATGGGCGCTTTTTGGGGGGAAATTTTTTTAACCAAAAGTGTGATCCTTCCCCGGGTTTTTGGGGAAAGCAAATCGGCACAAAATCCAAAAATAACCCCATTGCTCCCCTATCTCGGTATTTTAGTTATATAACCCCAACCCAAAAAAGGGGTTGGGCGTCCTTCAACCGAAAAAGGGTTTTTAAAAAAAATTCACAACCATAGCCACCCGGGCCCCGGGTTTATTTCTTATTACCCGGGGGATTTTTGGGTTTTTCCCTTTCCCCTTTCCCCCTTCCGTGTTTGGGCTAACCCAAAAAACCCTGCTTTTAAAAACCTAAAACCCCGGAGAGAGCAGAAACAAAGGAAATTTGAATTTATCTGACCCATGTCTTTGGGTGGTGCCCCAAAGAGATCTTAAAAAAAAAACCACGAATACCTTGAGATCCCCTTCCCCCGGTGGCCGTAAAATTGCGTCGCAGGGGCCGTGTCCTTTCAAGACAAGAAACCGGGTTTTAAAACGGCTTTTTTGGGGGCCCCCTAAAAAGTGCCCCAAACCCATCCACAAACCAAATTCCCCCCCCCTAAATTTATCAATTCTAAATTAAGTTTAAAACCAACCATTTTAGCCTGCCCTTTGACAAAAGAGCCCAGGCCCTTGTTTTGGGCTTCTTTGGTAGACCATTTCGTGGCCCCCGGGGGGGAGTGGTCCCCAAATTTACCCGGGTTTTTTGGGGGACAGCAATTTTTGTCTGAAATTTTTTTTTAAAATTTTTTGGTTTTTGAGCCCCTTCTTCGCCTGAAAACAAAATTAATGATTTTCCCCCTTTAAACCGCTTTTGCAGCAGCCCAGAACAAAGGAGCTTTCCCTAGTTCGCTAGATTACCCATCCACGTAGTTAGCCCCAGGGGAAATTTGCGGGAAAAGGATTTTAAAATTTCCCCAGATTCCCACAAATACCCCGGGGAAAATCGCCAAAATCGTTTTTTGGCTTGGGGTTGTTGAGCGCGAGATAGCAACGTGACGGGGGCATGGCAGAGATGCAAGGGTATGGCCCTTAGGGGTCCAAGACCCTCCCCCACATTTTTCGGGAAATAAGGAAAAAAATCATTCTGGGTGAAACTTTTTTTGCACCGCGGAGTGGGAAGTGAACTCTTTTCCCCCCGAAATTTTTAGGGTGCCCCGGGGATCACAAACGATTGTCGTCTGCCAACTCAATTTGTTCCCTATTTTCGGGGGGGGAGTTTGGCTCCTATTTAATCCCCGGATCAATCTAAAAAGGGACATTGAGTTGCGTTAAAATCCCCTCCCAAGTTTAAAGTTCGTGTCTGCCCTGGATGCTAGAAAAGATTTAGTTTTGGAAAAAATTTTTGTGGGGAAATTGATTAGGGCATATACATTTACAATTTTTGTAAAGGGGGTACCCTGTAAAACGATATTTTTACAAAAAGTTTCTGCCTCCCTTTATTTTTACCCCCCTTCCTCGTTAGATAATCCAATCCCTTTCGAAATAAAATTTGGCCCCCCCCCCCTCCCTTTATTTGGAGGAATAATTGGACATGCGGGGGAAAACCAACCATGGGGGGAAAAAGCAGCCCACCTTTTTTTCCTTCCCCATTGGGTTTTCTTGCAAAAAAATTTTTAAAGGGTTGAAAAACCCTCTAAGATGTACCTCACCCCTTTTTTTCCCTTTTTAAAAGGAGGTTGGGGGCCCCCCCACATTCCAAGTAATCAGCCTGATTGGTTCCCCCCTCCGAGATGACCACTCCACAAACCCCACCCGTCATTTACAAAAACCCCCCCCCCAGCCCAGTAAAAGTTTTTTTCTTCAATTACCAGTTTCCCCCATTGTCCCACGAGCCCAAAGGGGGGAAAATCTTCCCGTTTGTAGGCCACCGGGGTTTAGGGGGCCACAACCCTTTTGTAGAGCCATTTCCCCCTCCCGAAGGGGCCCCCCGGGGAACAGAGCCACATACAATCGTCAGCAATTTTAATAACCAAAAACAATATTTAAAATTTTTGGGGCCCCAAATTTGGTTTTTTCCCCCCCTGAAACTTTACCAGGCCGCAGTCCCGGGCCCAAAACCCGCCCTTTGAGCAACCAGTCAGTGGATCACTAAAATTTCCCAAAAATTTCCCCTTTGTCTTTCCTAAAGATCATGACCCCTAGCTTAAAACCCCCTTTAACGTGGGAAAAGACGCCTAGCTTGAGCGGGGGCCCTTTAAAAATCATCTGCCTTCCCTCCACCTGCACTTTTAACTTTTTTCGGGGAACCCGGACTTTGGGGGAAAAAGAACGCCTCCCATGGAATGCCCTGCAGACTGGGGTGAACAGCTTTTTTTTTTTTGGGCCACACTTGCAGAGAAATTTTTTGGGAAAACAACAGGAGTTTTTATTCCCTCTACAATAAATTTCCCCCGCCTTTTCCCTTTAAACCCTCAGCACCTGCTCCTTAATTGCCCCCAAATTTAGGTATTTAGCAAACACCGGGGGTGGTCTCCCCATTCCCTCCCCCCCTTTCCCGTCTCAATTGGGGCCCAGCCCATGCTCTTTCAAAGACATACCCGTCCCGTGGGAACGTCATTTCTAAGGCTTTTTGGGAAGTTTTTTCGTGAGGAAGGTAATCAGGGGGTCAACCCCGTGATGGGTTTTGGAATCCCCCCCAAAGCGGGGGATTATTTCCCCCTGCTGCGATTCCCCCCAGAACAAACCCATCCGGTCCCTTTTAAAAACGCCTCAGTTTCCCCAGGGCCTTTCGCAAGGGGATTTTTCCACATTAAAGTGGTGACTTCACAAATGTCACCTTGTTTCTCAAGCTCCCTATTTTTCTGCGTAAATTTGCCCGTAATCATTGTTAACGCAGAGTTTTAAACGAAAATAAAGCCCAAAAACCCCAAAAACGCTTATTTCCCTCATGGCATCATCAATCCCGGAGACCTCTTTGGGGTATGGCGGCAAAGGGGTTAAAAGGGGTTTATTGCCCTGTGGGGGCCCCTGTCGGACTAAAATGGAGATGTTTTTGGGGGGGGTACTCCAATCTCCCAAGAATTGGGGCCTGGGGGGAATTCCCGGGGCTTCCAACACGGGCCCCCGGGGAGGTGGGCCTTTTAGCCATACTTAAAGGGGCCCTTTTTTTTTTTGGGGTTTTTTGGGCTCCTTTTGACATGCTAATGGGCCCCTTTCAGCCTTTGGGGGAGCTGGGTTTCCGGGGGCCCAGAACGTTGTTGGCGTGTAATTCCCCCCCCCCCCTTTGGGGTTTTCTTTTGGATAATAAAATTTGTCCAAACCCCTTCCCTTAAAAGAGGGAAAGAGAGGGAAATGGAGAAATACGTGATAAGAGTTCGGGGGGAACAGGGAGAAGGGGAAATTTTTAATCACATAACAAAAAGTGGCAAGCAACCTCTAAAATACCCTCAAACTATGCCTGCAGTGTTGTGAGCTTCAAAAACCCTACTAGAAAAAAAAATTTCGATTTTTCAATTCAACCAGCCCCGCCCCCCCCAAGCAAAAAATTTTTACCAGCAAGGATTTCAAGGTTTTTGACAATCAGTCCCCCGGGGCTCCAGCTCCCTCCAGAGGTTCAAGCCCGGCGGGCCCCAAACCTTTTGAGCAGATTTGGGGAGAGAGAATTTAAACCCCCAGTGTCCCCCTGTGCTCCGAAACCCCTTCCCAAGGGGAAAACCCAAGGGGGGGGGGGGGGGGGGGACAACAAGACCCCCAAAAAGCTTAAATTTTTTAAACCAGAATGTCCCCCCCCAATCAGAACCTTTTTAGAAAAACCCGGGGGACTGCAGATTTTTACTTTTTCAAGTCCCCCCAGAGGTTCAGAGTCAAATCAAAAATTTTAAAAAAGCTTTCCCCACTCTGGGGCATGTATGTTTTAAACGCAGTGGGGTCCCCCCCGAGAAAGATGTCCCAGGGGGATCTGAAGGGGGAAAATAATTACAGTGAAGGCAAACCCGGGTGAGCTTGATGAGGCCTTTTAAAGGAAGGGCTCAGCCCCACTCGGCGCGGGGCAGCTATCCCGTCCTCCCGTCAGTGTGGCCGCCCCTTCCCGCTCTGACAGTGGGGGGGGGAGGGGGAAGGGGGGGGGAGGGAGGGCCCGGGCCCTGCAGCACCTAGCTGGGCTGCTCTTTGCACCCCTCCAGTAAACCCCCCTCCTGTCCCCCCCCTGCAATCTCCCCCCGTCGTCTTTTTTCCGCTACGGAGCTTTCGTGTCTCGTCGCTCTTTTCCCCCTCCCTCAGCAGTGGAGGAAATCCTCGTCAAGCCCTGGAGCGTGTTTCACGACCGAAAGGGGGCTCTGGAAGCAGTCCCCCAGCGCCCCAGGATTGCGACGGCAGCCTACCGGTCCCTTGGGGCGGGTTTTTAGGGGGGTGAAGGCGCTTCTCCTCTGGAACAGGGAGGACAAAATTGGCAAAAGCAGCGCCAGCGTCCCCCCATATCTCCGGTCCGGGGCCGCGGGGGTAATTTTGGCGCCACTAAAAGGCCCCCATTTGCCGCCGGTTTTTGCGCGGGAAAGGCCCCGGGGGAGCCAAAAAAAATCTGCCCTGGCTTCCAGGCTTGAAGTTTGGGGGGCCTCCCCGGGGGCCCCGGGGCGTCACGTTTCCGTCTTTCCCCAGCTCCCGGGATTTCCCCAACCCCAGCAACGTGTAGCCCCCGGTTTCTGATTTTCCCAAAACCGGGCCCCCGGGGGAGCCCTTCAAAATGCGGCCGCAGTTTGGTAGCCCCCCCCCCGGAAGTCCTCGGAAAGGTTTTTTTTTAAAAACCCCCAAACCCGGGACCAAAAAAAGCAGCTGGCTGCCGGACTGGCTGCTATTTTTGCAAAGCAGGTCACACGGTGGAATGGAAGGTTTTGCTGTGTTCGGTTTGGGGGGAATCCCCCGACAAGGGATCTGGGGACGGGTTTTGGCTTTCTCTTTCTGCCCCCCGGCCATCACAGCAGAGGGCCGTTGGGCTTGGGGAAATGGGGGAGAGGAGGAGGCAGAAATTTCCAAAAGGTGGTTGGAAGCCCAAACCGTGTGGCTTTTTTTTTTTCCAAGGACTTTTTCCACAGCCAAATTCCCTGCTTTTCCTTTCATGGGGGGCCCTTTTTTATGCTCATGGTGCTAACCCCTTTTAAAGGGCCCCCGCCTGTTTTTTAAACCCTTTCCCACCCCAGCCCTATTTTTAAAATCTGACCTTTGTCCCCTTTTTGTGAGAATAACTTTTTAAATTTCTTTTAAACCCATCCACGTTTAATTTAGGGGATTTTTTCCCCGGAAAATATTTTGCCTTAAGTTAGTAAGGAAAATTTTTTGGGCCCTACAATTCTCGTTTTAAATTTTTGAAAAATTTCAAAATAACGGAAAAATTTTTGGGAAAAAATTTGCAATTTTTTAAATTTTAAAAAATTTTCCCCCCTTAAAAACAGACAAATAAACCACCAAAATTGTTTATAAATAGCATCTACCAAAAGTCTTCTATTTTTGGCAAAAATTTTTTTTAAAATTTTTAAAAAAAAAAAAATTTTATAACTTAAAGGGGGCCTTTTCAAATTCTTTAAAAGCAAATTTTCCCAAAATTTTCAAAAAAAAATTCAAACACAAATTTTTTTAAAGGGGCCACTTTTAGTTTACATGTAAAAATTTACGGGGCCCGTACATTAAACACCCCCATAAAAATCACCCATGTAAGAAACTAAACCCTTTAAAATATTTAAAACAGCCTTCAAAAAATTTTAACCCTTTGGGGGGTTTTTTACAGGGAAAAAATGGAAATGTGGGGTAAAATTACTAAATTTCATTTTTTTTGGGCCAAATTTTTCTATTTCAATCTATTATTTCCTGGGGAAATTTAAATATAAAGGTTTAAAAAGAAAAAAAACAACTCAATATAAGTTTCCCTAACTCTGTTTTTCCCGAAATAAAATTACATGGGCCCTAGAAATTTTTTTATGACTCAACCACAAAA
>JAODAL010066993.1:0-17505 GCA_025379985.1 Phyllomedusa bahiana
TAGCCCAGTACCCATTACTCCTTTATGGTCAGAAAAACGTCATAGGGCCAAAACTCGGATCAATGACTGACTCCTTTGGCTTCATGTAACCAATCTGATCTCCACAGCTCAATATGGAAGAATTGAGTAGAGTAGTTTTTTACACCTGTTCTAGCTCTCTCAACACTTTCTTGATTAGAATAGGCAATGACTTGCCCCATCCTTGATTCCCGTTTAGAGGAATCCCAGATTCATCTTAACCTTTGTTATGGTTCTTTGAAATTGTTTTTTGTATGTTTTGATTTAAATTGCTATAGTATAATGCATAGTTGCCATATCGCTTTGGGTCAGATCTTGCTTGCAAGATTAGTTAAAATCTTACCTCCATCAGCACGCCAACAAGCGCCACAGTCTATACTCCGTAATGGGTATCAAATTTATGTCTGTTAACGCTAAAGGCTTAAACTTGCCGTTTAAGAGGTCAAGGTTTTGGAGAGAGGTTTTTCAGTCTAGGGCAGATGTGATCTGCGTTCAGGAGACACACTTAAGTCAGAAGGATATTTTCAGACTCCAACATAGGAATTACTCTCGGTCATATCACTCCACCCTAAACGTGAAGAGAGCTGGGGTATCCTTTTTTATTAAGAATTCAGTGTCTGGGGGTGTGGCTTGACATGGCCGAGTAAGGACGCATGATTGTGAGCTCCCAGCCTATGTACTGAGCATCTAGCTTCATCTGCCTGATCAGAATGGGGAAAACGCACAAAAAGGGGAAATCTGCCTCCACTATCCCCACAGATGCCTCCCAGGGGCATATTGATCTGTATTTTGGCCGCTACGCCGCTTTAATGGAGCAAGATGAGGCCGCTGGCAGGGCCTCCCAAGATGGCCGCTCGCTTCCCCTGACTCCGGCTACAGACCCTGGCGCACGGAACTCACCTCCGATGCTCTCCACGAGATCGGGACGTCGCAGAGGGGGAGCGCAGCCCACGGCAGTGAGTACCGCCGATCTGATGGCTCCGAGGGACGCAGCAACCAGCAGCCTCCAAGGCGCACCCGCCGCGACTGCCGACAGCCCAGCGCAGCAGGATGCGGCCTACGCCCATGCCGGGCAGGCCCCGCGGCCCTTACCTTCCACTCGCCGAGGGGGAGCGCAGCCCACGGCAGTGTGTACCGCCGATCTGATGGCTCCGAGGGACGCAGCAACCAGCAGCCTCCAAGGCGCACCCGCCGCGACTGCCGACAGCCCAGCGCAGCAGGATGCGGCCTGCGCCCATGCCGGGCAGGCCCCGCGGCCCTTACCTTCCACTCCGGGAACCGCTGTGGCGCAGACGGAGCCCTCCGCGCCGGCCGCGCCCATCTCCTCTGCATCCGCCGGCATACTCACGGATGTGAGTGCTCAGGCTGCAGCAAGCTCCGTGCGGCCGACTTCCTCTCTTACCTCGCCGGTGCCCTCCGGATCGGCGCGCCCGCGGATCACACAGGAACCGGAGGTACAGTGCTCTCCTGGGGAAGTCAAGGCAGTCTCCGTTTCTGCCGGAGCTCTGGGCACTGCTGCAATGTCCCTATCCACCAAGGCTGCAGCCCAGAGTCCTGTAGCAGCTTGCCCCATCATGTGCTCCTCACATATAATGGACACAGGGATATCTACCCTTGCTGGTGGCCATTGGTGTGAGAGCCCACATGCCACAGAGCTTGGTGGTTCAGGGTCCGGTGGGGCTGGGCCCTGTGGCACATGGGGGAAGGGTTATGGGCCGAACGCCACACCACTGGCCCAGGTGCCCCAGGACTGGATCACTGGCGCCACACCACCACCTCATGTGCCCTTGAACTGGACTGCCGAGCCACCACAGCCCCGCCATAGCCCCTCGTGCCCTGAGGTGGGCAGACCCTCCTCAGCTTGGTCTACGGGGTCATCCTGGGGGGAACCCCCCACCCAGACTCAACATGGGCCTCCTCAAGGTGCACACTGGCTCTCTTCCTCTCCGGGTAGCCTCTCTTCCCCATGCTCTCCTGCTCTGACTGCTCAAGTGTCTGGGGCTCTTCCAAAGCCGGGCCACCGCTCACACTGTACCCTGGACTCTGTTCCAATGATCTCTACTCCTCAATCCCAAGTGCCCCAACGGGCCTCGCATGGGACCAGTGTGGCCCCTCTGGTGGCACAATCTGAGGCGGTCGCCATGTCGCCTTCTCAGAATAGCAACCTGATCACTCTGGCAGACCTGCAACTCCTCACTCAAAACCTTCCCACGAGGCAAGATATCTCCTCTATGACACAGCAACTCCTCAACGAATTCGCTCAATTTCGTTCTGACTTCTCATGTATGTCCGCTAGAGTGGACAGTCTGCAGCTGACACAGGAATCTTCCTCCGCCTCCCTCTCTGCCTTGCAAGGTGTGGTGCAGCAGCATTCATCCCAATTATTCGCTCTCCAGCAACACCTGGACGATGTAGAGAACAGAGGAAGGCGGAATAATCTGCGGATCCGGGGTCTTCCAGAATCCATTCCTCCATCTGATCTATACACCGTTGTCTCCAACATCTTTAATGGAATTCTTGACCGAGATCCCTCCACCTTCATAGAAATGGACAGAGTGCACAGAGCATTACGCCCTCCTAGCAAAGATCCTCGCCACCCCAGGGATGTCGTTTGCCGTGTCCATTTCTTTGTTCTTAAGGAAGAGATCCTTCAGAAAGCTCGCAGACGCCGATCGCTGACTTACCAAGATCAACCTATACAAATCTTCCCGGACTTGTCACGTTACACCCTGGCGCAGAGGGCTATGCTTAAGCCCATTATCGATGTGTTGAAAGAAAGAAACATACCCTACAGGTGGGGTTTTCCGTTCGCCCTGGTTGTCCGGCAAGGGGATCGCACCTACACTCTGCGCACTCCAGAAGATGTACCTTCATTCTTAAAGGATTTGCAGATTCCAGACGTCTCCCTACCTGATTGGCCTTCTTTCACCCCACCCAGGGGTGGAGGGGATAGGGCCTCAAATTCAACCCACAGCCCTCAGCGGGGCGCCACTGGACTCCCTCCACGAAAGTCCAGATCTAAGGGGTCACGTTCGGCGAAAACGTACCTTGTCACTGACAGTACACCCGCGAGTGCCTCGGCCAGTGTCGCTTGAGGATTGAGTCTTGCTTTCCTGTTTTCCCTTGTGGACCTCATTAACATTCATAGTGCGTCCCAGTCGGAGCCGCTTCTATGCCTGGTTCTTATGTGTTACGTTTAAGATGCTCCTTCATAGCTACTGTCTCATAATTGCTGGGAGCTGTCCCTTGCTATGTCGGTCTTCCTCTTCCCCCCAATAGGTCTAGGAGGTCCCCTCGGCCGTTATTTGGCCCTCCGGTCCTCCTATAGTTGTCAGTTCTTTAAGAAGTGCTCTTACAGGGGTATAGTTTTTGTTTTCCTCCCCTGTTGTTCTGAGTTTCCCTTTTTCCTCTCTTCCCTCTTCTGCTCCCTCTCATTTCCCCTTCCTCCTCTGCCGAGCATGGGACATGGACGCAACACATTTCTGTCCCCCCGCCCCATAGATGGGGGATCTTAAAATAGCCTCCTTCAATGCCAAGGGTCTAAACATTCCTAGAAAGCGGGCACAAATCCTCTATCATTTCCATCGTCAGAAGGCCCACATAGTGTGTCTACAGGAGACGCATTTTAGATCAGACCACCCTCCCATCATAAAGGATAGACACTTCACTCATTGGTACTTTGCCAATTGTCCCCATTCCAAATCACGGGGGGTAGCCATTGCCATACATAAATCTCTGTCTCATTCAGTACTTGGTTGCATCCCGGATGCTGAAGCCAGATATTTAATCTTGATCCTTAATATTGCGGGGCATATTTTTACTATTGTGAATGTATATGCTCCTAATTACGGGCAACCATCCTTTTTACTGGGGGTATTAGATATATTACATACCCACGCGCAGGGCAAAGTTTTCTTTTGTGGGGACTTCAACCTTACCCTCGATCCCACTCTCGATAATTCCACGGGGCGCTCAGCGCTCTCGTATCCAGCTATCAAAAAAGTCAGGAGGGCCCTCCTTCGCTTTCAACTTTTGGACAGTTGGCGGCTTCAGCATCCCTCAGATAGGGATTATAGTTTCTTTTCCGCTCCTCATAAAACGTACAGTCGTATCGATTACATCCTGCTTCAGCATAGCGCCCTCCCTTGGTTACGTTCATCCTCGATAGGTAGTGTGCTCTGGTCAGATCATGCTCCAGTTTATATCACCCTCCACGTCCCATTTCTTTCTCCGCAGGCCAGATCTTGGAGACTCAACGAGTCCTTATTGCTAGATTCAGTCTGCTTGGCGGACCTCCAGAAAACCATTGAGCTCTTCATCTCTGATCATGCTAGAGATGAGACGTCTTCCATATTAAAATGGGGTGCACTGAAATGTGTCATGAGGGGCATCCTCATCAAACATGGTAGCAGACTTAAAAAAGCACGCTCTGCTGCGATCGCAACAGCGTTACAGAAAGTAGCTTCTCTGGAGATCAAACACAAGCAGGCCCTTTCTGAGACCGTCCTACAGGAGTTGCTGCAGGCCAGACTGGAAGTCAGACGTCTTTTGGAGGCCTCTTGGGGTAGGCTATTGCAAACTTGTCGCAGCAGGTTTTATGAGTTTGGGGACAAAAGCGGTCGTCTCCTTGCACGGGCAACTAGGGATAGAATTGCGCAATCCTTTATCCCAAGTATCAAATCTGGCGCGGGTACGTTAGCTCACACAACGGAGCAGATTGCTAAAGAGTTTCACTCGTATTACTCCAACTTATATCACCTGCCTACGGGTCCACACCCTCCTCAGTCAGGGCGGAGGCAGCCTCCCTCCCCTTTCCCCTTGCTCACTCATGAGTCCATACAGAGCTTAGAGGAGCCTTTCTCCAACGAGGAGTTAGAGCAAGTTATTAAGGAGCTACCTAGCGGAAAGAGCCCAGGCCCAGATGGCTACACCGGCAAGTTTTTCAAAGCCCTGCTCCCTTCCCTTTCCCCGATTCTCTTAGAAGCCTTCAATGCTATCTCTCCTTCCTCTCCTTTTCCCGCGGAGTCCTCCCTGGCACATATCACGGTCTTGCCCAAGGCTGGTAAGGACCCACAGGCATGCGGGAGTTATAGACCTATATCCCTTCTCAATGTTGATCTGAAAATTTATGCCAAACTCCTAGCCAACCGTCTCAACCCTCACTTATCTACTCTGATCCACCCTGATCAAGTGGGTTTCATACCAGGGAGAGAAGCACGCGATAATACCTTGAAGACCTTAGATATTATACATTACGCCCGCTTACACGGGGAGCCCTTGATGATCCTGTCGCTTGATGCTGAAAAGGCATTTGATAGGATCTCTTGGGACTCCCTATCGGATACACTCCGACACATAGGTCTAGGTCCCCTATTTACTGCAAAAATTTTGGCGCTCTATCGTAGTCCCTCTGCGAGGGTCAAAATCAATGGTTCCCTGTCGGACGCCTTTGACATATGTAATGGCACCAGACAAGGCTGCCCCTTGTCACCTTTATTGTATGTTCTGGTTATGGAACACTTGATGGATGCTATTCGGTCCCGCTCGGACATCAAGGGCATTTGGATAGGCTCAAAAGAATTCAAGTGCTCGGCGTTTGCTGATGACTTGCTTATTTACCTAACGGACCCCTTTATATCACTCCCTTCCTTGATGTCGGAGCTGGCCCGTTTTAGCTTATGGTCTAATTATAAGATCAATTATTCTAAGTCCGAAGCCATGAATATCTCCCTTACTCAGGATACGGTCAACGCTATCCGATCTAATTTTCCCTTTTCCTGGCCCGGCAAAGAGATTTCGTATCTTGGTGTCAAAATCCCAGCAGACCCTTCTCACTTATTTGCCTCTAATTTTTCACCCATGCTGACTCAAATTAGCCGTCTGCTGGGGGGGTGGAATAGCAAAGATTTCTCATGGTTTGGAAGAATGAATATCATAAAGATGACCATTCTTCCGAAGCTATTGTACTTATTCCAGACTATCCCTATTCTGATACCCTCCTCCTTTTGGGACCGGCTTCGACGTTATCTCTCGGACTTTATCTGGCACTCTCGCCGTCCAAGGATACGCAGGGAGCTGTTGACCCGTCCTAAGGGTGAAGGGGGAGTGGGCTTACCTGATGTTAGATTATATTATTTGGCGGTTGCCAATGCAAGATTTTTGGACCTGATTCATAGTGCCCGGGAGAAATTATGGGTTTATATTGCACAAACAATTTGCCCACAGGCTTTACTCTCCCTCCCCTGGGATAAAACCCTTCCACAGCTCGGTGCTACAACGCTGTCCTATTGCACGGCCCACACACTCGCCATACTTCAAAAATCTAAGCCTTCGGAATCATTGTTAGACCTGAATGGGCCTCTGTTCCCTATCACTGACAATCCCTCCTTCCCCCCAGGTCGCTCAGGTGGCTGCTTTTTAGGGGGCTCTAGATTTAACCCTATCCTGGCCGTCCAGGTTCATAGGAATGGGGATTTACTCCCGTTAAAGGATTTATTACAGGGGCGCCCTTTCGCTGCTAAATACCACTTTGAATACCTGCAACTCCGGCACTTCTTTAACTCTACCATCTCGAAAAAAGACATACATAGGCCTCTTACTTCTTTTGAAAAGCTTTGTGTTGCTCCTTTGCTACCGAGACATTTGATATCCATGCTGTATCAATGGCTTCTCTTGCCAGCCTCTCAAGCGCTTCCCCATTATTGTGAAGCCTGGGAAAAGGAGCTTCAGAAAACTTTTACGGCCGAGCAGTGGAAGAAATGCTTTTTCCTTACTCATAAGGCGGTCATAGCCTGCAAGGCTCAAGAAACCTGCTTCAAGGTCCTTTCGAGATGGTACAGGGTGCCGGTTTTGCTGCATAAATGGTATCCTACTGTCCCTGACAGATGCTGGAGGTGTTGTCAAGAGGTGGGAACCATGAGTCATATCTGGTGGGGTTGTCGATCCCTGAGGAACTTTTGGGAAAAGGTCCTCCAGGCCATTAAAGATTGCACTGGGGTCTCTGTCCCTGATTCTCCAGAAGCCACACTTTTGTTTATGCTGCAGTGCTCACAATCTTCGTATAAGAAATCCTTGACAAGGCATCTCCTTCAAGCGGCAAAAACAGTGATTCCACGTCATTGGCGTCAGACTACTCCTCCTTCCATATCGGAATGGGTAAGCGAAGTCGCATTTATCCACCGAATGGAGGAACTAATTGCGCACACCCACGAGGACGCTGTTAGGGTCTTTCGTACATGGGCTTCTTGGATCAGATACCAATCTAGCCCAGAATTTCGGGCTTTGGGGGGCAGCTAGACAATAGCTATTCCCTTTGTACCTTGGCATTTGAAGTTTACTTCTCTTTTTGAGGTTTGAATACATTTCTCTTTGTGTGCCTCTCCCCTGCCCGGCGGTATACCCTACTTTCCTTTCCCTGTTTCCTATTTTTCGTCCCTCTTATCCCTTTCGCTTAATTTACCCTTTTCCTAGTTGTTTTTTTGTTTTTTGGTGTTTTATTTTGTTTTTTCATATTTGTGTCAGTAAGGCCACTGGCCCATTAGGTCCAAGGTACCTTGGTGCCCATCTTCTTACAGAACCCGCTCCATCCTTTCGGGTCCTCATTTGTTTTGGGCAAGGGTCATTATTGGGAAGGTCTAGGTCCTGGCCGTTCTCCCTTATCTGGGTTTTATGTTTGGTTCTCCATCCGACCTTCCCTTGCATATAACTACTGTTGTTTTTCTTTGACTTTATGTTGTTAATTGTTGAAAAATTGTTCTAATAAAAATTTATTATGAGAAAAAAAAAGTACAACAAGAATTCAGTGTCTTTCTCACCTCTTAATGTGATAATTGATATCTATGGCCATTACATAATCCTACATTGTACCCTAAATGCCGTACCCTTCACATTAGTAGGGTTATACACCCCAAACCAACATCAACTCTCATTTCTTACGAAACTCCTTACTAAAGCTAAAAGAGAACCTAAAAGTCATGTAATATTTTGCGGTGACTTTAATATGGTACCTGATAAGGATAGGGATAGATCAGGACACGGTACCAAATCCTCTCCTGATTTGAAGAGACTTATATTAGAGGAAAACTTACATGACCCATGGAGATACGCCCACCCTACCGAAAAAGACTTCACCTTTTACTCAGCAGCAAAAGACTCTCAGTCTAGAATCGACTATTTCTTGTTGAATAGGACAGCCTTACTCTCTGTCTCCAATACCAAAATAGGAATTAAGACATGGTCAGACCATGCTCCAATATTTTTAACATTACAGTGCACCTCAACACCCACTTTCCACTCCCCCTGAAGACTGAAGAATTTTTTACTTAAGTCAGAGAAAATTGTTAAGGAAGTTACCACAGCCCTCTCTGATTTTTTTGAACTTAACTTACCCACAGCACCCTCAGAGGAAGTACTTTGGTGCGCCCATAAGGCCTTCATCAGAGGGATCCTTATTAAGTTAGCGAACAGGGAAAAGAAAGCTAGGGAAACCTCACTACACAATATCCTAGAAGAAATTAAAACTTTAAAACTTAAATTTAAAACTCACTCCTCGCAGCCTATAAAGGATAAGCTGGAATCCCTCCGCACCAAACTTAATACCCTCCACCTGCAGCAATACGAATTCTGCCTGAACAGGCTCCGATGGAACTTTTATATCCAAGGTGACAGACCCGGGAAAATCTTAGCCCGTAGAGTTAAGACCTTAATGGCCAAAACCCGCATTCCTTACATTACTTCCCCTTCCCATGATAAAATTGTGGACCCACAACAAATTGCTAACGCTTTCGCCAATTACTATAAATCTTTATATAATATAAAAGCAGATACAACGATACCCAGGGTTCCAGAGGGTGAGATAGACAAATTTCTTAAAGAAGTTTCACTCCCTTCACTATCGACAGAACAACTGGCGTAACTGAATAAACCTATCTCTCTCCAAGAAGTCATGACAACCATCTCACACCTAAAATGTAACAAATCTCCCGGTCCGGACGGCCTCACGAGTGAATATTATAAACTGTTTTCACATAATCTATCCCCCCATCTAAAACGTTTATTTTCTGCTATTGCAGAAAAGGGCTCACCACCAGCTGAAATGTTATGTGCAACCATTTCGACTATACATAAAGAGGGGAAACCAGAAGACCAGGTTACTAATTATAGACCCATTTCCTTACTAAACTCGGACATAAATTTTTTTCCAAGATATTAGCAAATAGATTGAATGGGATCCTTCCAGAACTAATAAACAAAGACCAGGTGGGATTTGTCAAGGGTAGACAAACTAGGGATGGAGTGAGGAGAGTTCTTAATATAATTCAAATGGCTCGCATGCAAAAATTGCCTTTCTCTCTCCTCTCCTTAGACGGAGAAAAGGCATTTGACAGGATCAATTGGTCCTATATGGAAAAGGTATTGCTTAAATTCGGCTTCTGTGGGATGATTTTTTCGGCCATCACTTCCCTATATACGTTCCCCTCAGCTAAAGTATCTGCTTCAGGCTTCCTTTCTGAAAAATTTGACATCACAAACGGTACGAGGCAAGGTTGTCCTCTATCGCCCCTAATCTATGATCTCTGCGCAGAACCTCTAGCGGAACATATTCGCAAACCCTCCAAAATCACAGGTATAGAAATAAACAAAGAAATCCATAAAGTCAATCTCTATGCTGACGATATCCTAATTATTTGTCAAAAACCTAAAACTTCTATTCCTGAGCTACTTAAGTTATTGGATCGGTTTGCGCGGATATCATACTACAAATTAAACATTTCCAAATCAATCCTACTTCCAGTGAACTGGGAGTCTTGTCTCTCTTATTTAGGAATTAAAATTTACCCGGACATCAGCACAACAATAGAAAAAAACTTAAAGGATCTCAGCCACACTTTCACTCAAGAAATCCATAGGCTCAACCAATATCAATTGTCTTGGTTGGCTCGTATTAATTTGTCCAAAATGATTCTACTTCCCAAATTCTTATACATATCAAGATCACTACCCTTTCTCTTTCCAAAAGAATTGGTCATGAAACTCCAAAACCAATTACTACAATTTATATGGGCTCAGAAAAGACCCAGGGTACAGAGAAGTCATTTATTTAGGAAAATCAGTCAAGGAGGACTTTCAGTCCCAAATCTCTTCCACTACAATATAGCCTCAGTGTTGGAACCCTTGTCTTTGTACTGGAGAGCGCCGGACTCTCAACACTGGATGGCTATAGAAAACTCCTCGTTTTCTAGAAGCTCCACTAGACTGTCTTATAGCAATGTTGCTGGGATGGAATCCTCCTGAATCCACTCTGTTTACACTCTCTCATGCCATGAGAGTGTGGCGCAAACATGTGGTAGCAAAAAGACTAGTTGCTGTTCCTAACTCCAGATGCCCTCTTTCGGCACTCAGTTGCCTCGCCCCTGACATTCCCATACATCTATGGATCAATTCTGGAATCAGGTTAGTGGGAGAACTCTTTCATAACCAACATTTCTGCTCATTCGAGGATCTACACACACGCTTCCCAATTCCTCACAATCAATTCTTTATTTACCTACAAGTTAGGCATCTGGTACAGTCACTGGACTGGTCGATAGACATTAATGGACACACACAACTTTATTCGTTACTGTGGAGTAGTTCTAAGTATATCAAAGGGCTATCCATTATTTACCACACCCTATGTGACAAAGACGCTCCTAATAAACCCGAGTATGAAACACGCTGGGAGCAAGCACTAGGACACACTTTCTCTGTGGATGCTTGGTCTCAAGCGGCTAATGAAGTAGCTAAGAATTCTAGCTGCGCCAATCATATCGAATTATCCAGAAAAATCTTACTACGGTGGTATCTTACGCCAACCCGTATGGCACACATGATCCCCGGTTACTCTAACCTTTGTTGGAGGCAATGCGGACAGAGAGGCTCATTGCTACATATGTGGTGGGACTGCCCGATAGTATCTCCTCTCTGGAGTAAAGTAGAGGAACTACTGCAACATCTTATAGGTCCAACCTTACGGTTATCTCCCGGCACAGCCTTATTAGATCTGTCTTACCATGAAATCCCTCGCAGATTTCACACAATTCTTTCACATGTCCTGATTGCGACGCGATTCACGATAGCAGCAAGTTGGAAATCTCCTATCACCCCTTCGATAAAACAGGTCATTAAAAGGGTGAACATCCAATTCCACTCGGAAACAAGCCTTGTAATCCCCCCGCACAGAGTAGCTATAGCAAGGGATAGATGGCACCCTTGGATAGTCTCCCCATTTTTTACTTGAGATGGCAAAGGTAACATACCCTGTAGTCTCAAGGGAGAAGAAAAAAAAAAAAAAAACCTGACTCCCCTCTGTATCCTACTACTGGCCCTCTTTCTCAGCCCCCCTTGCGGGTTTATAAAATTCTATTATAGTACTGCTGATGGTACCATGATTCTCCCTGATTGGTTCAAGATCGACTCACCAAATGTTTTTCTTTTTTTCTTTTTCTATGCAATATGGCATGTTTTTTTTGGTTTGCAATCTGTTTAACTGGTTCAACTGTTATCCTTGTACTATTTTACCACCAATATATATGCATGTCTCGTTGTATAATCTGCACCTTTTATATCAATAAAAAAAAATTTGCAGTTAAAAAAAAAAAAAGGCAGACCCTTTCTTGGTCAAGCCAAGAATGTTGTCTTACAACATTGATTCATCTTACCTCAGTTCTGTTCTCTTGGTTTCATTTTAAGTTCAGTGGCATGTTTGCTAGCTTGTACTAGGCTGCAGTAGAAGCCAGGTCTGTAGCTATAGCAACCAGTGCTGGCAGCCTATCATGTGAGATTGAACAGGTCTGTATCTATAGTGACCTGAGGAGTTGATGCAACCCATACAGGAGTGGATATCTCAGAATAGGTAGGACACTGTTAATGGACACATATTGCAAAGTGACTTGTTTTTGCAAGATTTTTAACATAACAAGCAATCCTTGTAGTGAGACAACCCCTTTAAGGTTCATATTGGAATACAAGTCTGTGAATCCAGTGACCACATACAAGCAGCCTTTTATTTATTAAATTAAATAGTTTCTCCTCTCAGTCAGTAGCAGCTTACAGTCCTCTGGAGAGTTTGTTCTTTTTTAGATTTATTCACTTCTTATCTGTCTACGTAACACAGGCCAAAGAATGTATTAAGATGAACTAAAAGGTTATAAAGCAAATATTTTTTTGGTGAGTAATTAACAATATTTATGTAGGCAGATAATGGATTGAGCTAGGATTTCTATCTGCACTGTGTTCACTAAAAATTTTCACCTGCTTCCTTATGGTCTAAACCCTCCCCATCTCCTATACAATGCTCTCTCCTCCTTCCAACATGCACTAATGGTGACTGTACTAATTGCCTAATAACAGGTGCCCAGATATTTCCTAACGTAAGCTATGTTTATGTTGTCGGTCTATGTGAACCACTTAACCATTCCTTCATAGCCCATAAAACTGAAATGAAGACATTTGCCTTACATAGGAGATGTTAAATAATATTACAAGTGTAATATTACATTATTCATGATTACCTCCCATGTTTACAGCTGATTAGTGGAATGCCATTGATTGGCTGGCCGTAGCAAAAAATTAAAGCTTTCATGGGATGAGCAGTGGAAATACAAAACCTACCCTTAGACTTTCAGCATGGATTTTTGCATACCCTAGATTATGTTGAGTCTTTTGCAGTAGTATCCACAACTCTTGGGTGTGTTGTTTTTATTTAAACCCCTTACCGACATTTGATGTAAAATTATGACAAAATGCCAGTAAGTTAGAATGGAGCGGGCTCACATGCTTCATATGTAGCATGTGCCGGTTGATTATTACAGCAGACACCCACCAGTATCAGCAGAGATCAGAGCTTGTACACACAAAGCTTGTGTGTACAAGCAGGAGATAAAAACTGATCTAGCTCAGAAAGGAAGCAAAATCGCAACAGTAATGTATTTGCCAATAGTCTTCACTTTTGCCTACATGTTTAAAGCTAAAAAAGGACATCTGAATATCCCATTAAATATGTGGTTATGGAGATAATTTGGGAAAAAAAATTAAATTTTCTTTCAGGTGGCAACTAAACTTTTTTCTGTAAATCTTTAACCCCTTCCGGACATAAGACGTACCCATATGTCCTAGCAGGATGTGCGTTCCTGGAAATGGACGTATGGATACGTCCTGGAGATCGTGTGGGCTTATAATTGAGCCCCGCACGATTGCGACATGGGACCAGCAATATACTACCGCTGGCCTCATGCCGCATCACCAACGTCTTGAGTGAGCTCCAGATTCGGGTGATTAACCCTCATGATAAGATCGCGATAGCTAAGGTACAGACAAGAGGAGTGAGTTCCTTCTGTCTGTAATTAGCACAGCAGCGGCGCTCAGCGCCAATACTAGTCTTCTACCAGACAGCCTAGGAAGAGAAAGAAACACTTCCCAGGCTGTCTGTGACATCCCCATGCCCAAAGTGCGTTGTGGGAATTGCCAGACATGGTGATTGCCATGGATATCAGTATACAGCAGCAATGTTGTGTACTGATCTCTATTGTATCAGTGATCCGAAGATCACTGATACAAATCTCCTATTGGGAAATGTAAAAAAAAAGGGTAAAAAAAAGTGAAAAAAGTCAAACACAAACACGAAAAATAAAATAAAAACATGTACACTTCCCTTTTCTCCTTTACAAACACCAATCACCCCAAAAAAGATCAAAAATAAATAAAGTACACATAGTTGGTATCGCTGCATGTGTAACGACCTACCCTATAAATATGACATGTTAATTAACCTACACGGTGAACACAGTTAAAAAAAAAAAATCAAAGAATTAATATTTTTGTTCATACCGCAGCACATAAAACAATGTCTGAATCACAGGATAGGTAAAAGTGTCAAAAAGTTATTCTCACATACAGTCAGATTTAAAAAATGGGGCTCTGTCAGGAAGGTCAAAACTGGATGCAGTGGTAATGGGTTAAAAACTTTCTACTTTGAACTATACCTATTAACTGAAAAAGACCACTCCTGAATTATGATCCAGACATAGCTTCTGTAAAGCTATCTTTCAAGTGGGGATGAAATAAGGAAGAAGTCATTCGGGAACAGAACAAGGAAAGGAGGAAATTTTGGGGTAAGTTGTCCAGAATGGTGAATATCATAGGCCCCAGCATATATATATATATCTATAGATATATATATATATATATATATATATATATATATATTTATATATATATATATATATATATATATATATATATATATATAATAAGCATAAATATGGCAAAATCATAAAGGCTATGGCCCTGCCCGTTTTGTCTCCCTTGGAATCATATATGTGTATGTATATAAATATATATACATATACACACATAAAAATATAATAATATACATATATATTTTATATATATATATATATATATATATATATATATATACACATACGATATCAAAGGAGACAGAATGGGCAGGGCCATGGCCTTTACATTTTTGCCATTTAGAAAGTTTTGTCAGGGCTGATCTTGCGAGGATTCCTCTTAATTGGAAAGCTCAATAGCAAAAGATAGTGTTTGATACAGAGACAGTGTGAAAGTAGAGGTTTTGTAACTTAGAAGGACCAACCTAACAATTCTTTTTTGTTTATTCAAGTAAATTAAAGGATGAATGTCTGAGGAAATGTATTTATTTTTGAGAAATAGAATGAGGTCTGAGTGGGTGAGGTAAGAATGAGTAATATTTTTATAAAATTATAATTTTAATTAAAGAAACAAATGAACACGATAAACCACTAAGCCAAGAAATCCTGTGTCTGTATAAGTTTTTTTTTGGGGGGGGTGCATTTGTGCATAGAGAGAGCTAAATTTATTAAATTTTTGTCGCTGGTTTTCGAAGTTGGTTTTGAGTTTAGCTAGTAGGTCCATTGTTGTAAGTGGGAAATAGCCTCTATACAATTGTATTCACCTGGTTCCCTAAGAGATGTCCACAGTGTCAGAGAAGGGCATGAGCAAGGAAATATGTAAATTAGTAAGTGTGAGTAAATTATCCAGCAAAACAGACATAATTAATAAACCTTATCTCAAACTATCACTTCTCTTGTGTTTAGGCTGGTTCTACTGCAAAGAGTGGTTCTATACATAGAAGAAAGAGGAGTAAGTATAGGGTGCAACCTTGCCTTATACCATTTGTTGTATTTGTTTTGGACAGAATGACTTATGGAGTAAAAATAGTGTCTGTAGGAAATGAGAGTGAAGTTTTAATTGCTCTCAGGAAAGTGCAAGACATCCCAAAGATCTAATGTTAGAAATCATAAAAGGAGATCCCAAATGTTCAAATGCTCATTCTGCGTTGAGGCCCAAGAAGACAGCTGTCTGTTCAGATCTGTGCACTACAGCTATTATGTCAGTTGCCCTCTATGCTTTGTCACCTTCCTGTCTTCAAAAGAAGAAAATTACCTGGAGTGACATGTTCTAATACGAATGCACCATTGTTTTGGTATATTTTTTGCCAGAAAGCCCCTATTCTCTATATAAATGAACTGTAATATACCAGAACTAAGCACACTATACGCCAGGCACAACCCATTTGAAAGCACCTAAAGTAGGTGCATAAATTAAATGTGCAAATAAATTATGTAATGCGCCTAAATAGGCGCATCAATTTTACAGTACAAGGTAGATCGCACGCCAGATTTTTGACAGGTTCGTTTATTCAGGCGCACTTTACACTGATTAAATAGGCCTTAAAAATAGCGGGCGGCGCCTCTTTTAGGACATGTCGCCCCTGGTGTTTATGCATATGCATAGAGAGCATACAATTCAGATGGGTTGACTGATATCTTTGTCAAAATGTTTAAACCAGATTTAACAAATGCAGTTGGCATGTGGTTCTTGTGGTCTTGGCAAAACTTTTTTGGTTTGGAAAAAGAGTTATAAATAAATAAAGCATGCATAAGGGCATAGTAGTATCAGCTAATAAGGTATTGAAGAAAGATACAAGTTCTAGAGGCAATTCTGAGTTGTAGACTGTGTAGCACATACAGGCTAAACCTTCAGAGTCTGGTGATTTTCCCTTTGGGAGATCTTTAAAAATAGCTGAGACTTCACTCTATAATAGCCTTGTTAATAGAGGTAATGGCTTGTAGTGTGAGGCTATGAAGAGTGAATTTAATTTTGCAGTATTAGCAGACAGGTTATCAGGTTAGAAGCACAATGGAAGATATCAAAATGAGCATTCATAGCATAGATTGCCTGGGCAATGCCTCTCATAAAAACAAATTGGATGGTTTGCTTACTTTGGTTTCTTTACATTTATCACTTCTTTCATAGTAGCTTACTAAGTATAAAGAAGAAGGTACTATCACTTTTTTAAATTTAGGCACTGACGTCTAGTGTTGAGCGATTATTATCGACAAAGTTGAAATCGGCACAGTTTTATGGTGATCGGATTTTTTAGATCATGCGATAATTTAGGTTAAAATCTGTGCATCATCTATTAAGATCGCGCCTTTCTCGGCGCTTCCTGTAATTTTGGCGGCCAGCAAATCAGATTACAGAATAGAGCAGGGTGAGATGTGTGTGCGACGTCATGACTGGGATGTGTATGGTTGCGATTGGCTGGAAAAATCACATGGCCTCGTTTTACGTAGAACAGCGTTTCCTGTTCAGCCTCAGTGTCTCCCAGCGTCTCAGAGCAGAAAGACGTGCCCTCTGCTTGTGTCCAAACAGCTCAGCGAAATTATTCTATTTCTTCACAGAGAAAGCTCTACTGTTAGCTGTGATCCTTCCAATTTAGTTACATTGGAGATTTGAACATTTTATGTAGTTAGCTAGAGAATTTTAAAGCAGCATCTACCACTGTAAATTCACGGCGGGGGGAGCAGAGGGGGGGCCCCACGGGCGAACACAGACAAGCTCTATAAAGAATACTGGATAAAGTTCACCAAGACTTAGTGTAGACATTCCAATAGCTTTATTATTAACAGTTTTCTATTGAAATATTTCCTGGATATTGGGCAGCCTGAACTATAGGATACACATCTTTTCTAGTAACTGCAGGTCTCTATGTTAGATGCAAAACTCCACTTTTATTATCAGTATACATTTCAGATAGGTGTTCATTTTCAATTTTGCCCATTCCACTTTGTTGATATATCCATCTTGCACTTAAATTTGAATCCAGCAGGGGCGTGGCCTGACTGAGGATGATGGCTGACAGGTTTTGAGTGAGCTCTGACAAACCACTCCAGAAGCTCGGCCCAAACAAACCCCTGGGACAAAGAAGCTTCTTCTAACTGCTCCTATTGTGTCCAGCTGCCGGTTCGGATAATTATAAGCCCACCCGGACCCCTGTCCGTCTTCCCTAGCCGGAGTTACAGCCAGTTTTCTGCTGCCAGCACTTATCTCCTGCTGTGGCTGCCATTACCACATGGTGCCCTCTGCCTGAACAGAGTCTCAACCCGACATCAGCCA
>JAODAL010066994.1:0-17505 GCA_025379985.1 Phyllomedusa bahiana
TCTGATTATTTTGTAGTGTTGAGCGAATTATAAAAAAAAGTTGAAATCCACAGTTTTTTTTTGATCGAAAATTTTTTAAAATTTTGCGATTAAAAAAAGGTTAAAATCGTGCATCAAAAAATTAAGATCAACGCCCCCCCCGGGAAATTTTTTTCCGCTTTTCCCGGGCATTTGGCGGGCCAAACAATTTAGCTTTCAGAATATAGCAGGGTTTAATGTGTGTGGGGACTTTATTACGGGAAGGGGTTTTTTGGGTTTTTTTTTTGGCGGGGAAAAAAACACATTACCCGTTTTACCCTAGAAAAGCGTTTCCTTTCAACCCCCCAAAATGTCCCTCAGCCCTCCAAAACAGAAGGAAAGTGCGCTCCCGCTTGGTTTTAAACAGCCAGCGAAATTTAAAAACAATTTTTTTCCCCGAGAAAAACTCTACTGTTAGCTGTGAACCTTACAATTTAGTTAGATTAGAGTTTGGGAAAATTTATGTAGTTAAAGGGAAAAAAATTTTTTAAAAGGGGCAACCCACCGCTGTAAAAGGGCACGGGGGGGGGCGGAGGGGGGGGCCCCCGGGGGGCGAACACAGGGCCCCTCTATAAAGAAAACTGGATAAAGTTTACCAAGACTAAGTGTAGACATTTCAAATGCAATACTTTTTTTTATTAACATTTTTTATTGAAAATTTTCCCCGGGTATTGGACAGCCGAACTTAAAATTAAAGGGTACACCCTCTTTTCTAGTAACTGCAGGTTCTTTGGTTTGGGCAAAACTCCACTTTAAAATCAGTAAACCCTTTCCCGAAAAGGTTTTTCCCTTTTTTAATTTTTTCCCATTCCAACTTTGTTCATATAACCCCTTGCAGTTAAATTAAAAAAACCCGCAATTTTGTTTCACACAAAGGGTTTATAGGTGCCAAAATTACCTTTTAAATTTAATCCGAATACATTACAGATTTCGGGTTTTTTTCACTTTGCCCCATCCCAAAATTTTTTTATTTAGGGGACCTTTCACTTAAAAGTAATGCAAAAATTTTGGGGAAATTTTAAAGTCCAAAAATTAAACCTTTTAAATTTTTCCAAAAACTTCAGGGGAAAAATGTTTTTTTCACCTTTTTTCCCATCCCCCGATTTTTTGATAGAGCCAACCTTTCAGTTAAATTTGGAAAAACCCGGGAATTTTTTTTGTCAGCACAAAGGGTTTTAGGGGCCAAAAAAACCCTTTTATTTTCCGAATACATTAAAAGATACATGTTTTTTTTTTCCCCTTTTGCCCAGTCCAGAATTTTTCATTAGCACCTTTTCCCTTAAATTGAAATTTTAAAAAAAAAATTTTGGGGAATTGGAAAAGGGGCCAAAAAAAATAAACCTTTTTATTAACCCCAATACAATTTCAGATATGTGTTTTTTTTGCCAAATTTTTTTCCCAGTCCCCGATTTTGGGGTTTTATAGGGGCCACCTTGCAGTTAAATTTGAAATCCAGCAATTGGGGGAGTTTTTAAACCCCAAAGGGGAATTGAAAGGTGCCCAAAAAATACCTTTTTTTTTTTATCCGAAAAAACATTTTCAAAGATTTTTTTTTTTTTTTTTTTTCCCAAAAATTTTTTTTCAAAAAATTTGGCCCCCAAAATACCAGCTTGTTCCAAAGGGCAACCCTTCAAAATTAAAATTTAAAAAAGCCCCCAATTTTGTTTTGTCACCCCCCCCCCCAGGTTGGAAAAAATTAAAAAAAAAAAATCCCCCCCAAAAATACCTTTTTAATTTAAAAAAACCTTTTTTTTTAAAACAAAAATTTCAAAAAATAAAAAAAATTTTTTTTTTTTTTTGCACTTTTTCCCATCCAAAAATTTTTTTTAAAGAGCCCCCCTTGCAGTTTAAAAAAATTTAATCCAAACAATTGGTTTTAGTTTAAAACCCCAGGTGAATTGATAGGTACCAAAAAAAACCTTTTATTAAACCCAAAAACATTACAAAACTGTTTTTTTTCCCTTTTCCCAGTCCCCGATTTTTTGATAAACCACCTTGCAGTTAAAAATTTAATCCAGCAAAATTTTGAAAAAACCAAAAGGGAAAATTTATTGCCAAAAAAAACCTTTTATTTTTCCGAAAACCCTTACAGATACGGTTTTTTTGCACTTTTCCCATCCATTTGTTGAAAAAAGGCCCCCCTTTCAGTTAAATTTTGAAACCAGCAATTGTGAAATTAAACCCCAGGTGAAATTTAAAAAGGTCCCAAAAAAAAACCTTTTTTAAATTTTCCAAATACATTTAAAATTTCGGTTTTTTTCACTTTTTGCCCCTCACAAATTTTTTTGATAGAGCCAAACCTTGCAGATAAATTTTTTAATCCCAAACAATTGGGGTATTAAACCCCAGTGGAAAATTTATAGGGCCAAAAAAACCTTTTTTTTAACCGAAAACATTACATTAAAATTTTTTTTGACTTTGGCCCCTACGCTTTGTTCATTTGGGGACCTTGCACTTTAAAAGTGAAAAAATGCAAATTTTGTATCACCACAGGTGAATTGAAAGGTGCCAAAAAAACCTTGTAATTTTCGAATAAATTTTAAAATACGTTTTTTTCACTTTTGGGGCCGGCCACCTTTGTTGAAAAGATCTACTTTTCATTTTTTTTTGAAAACACAATTTGAATCACCACAGGGAAATTGAAAAAGGGGCCCCCAAAAAAACCTTTTAATTTTCCAATACATTTTTAGATCGTGGTTTTTTTCACTTTGGCGCCGGCCCGCTTTGTTGAAAAGATCCTTTTCAGTTTAAAATTTAAAAAAGCAATTTTTTAGTCCCCCACAGGAAAATTGATAGGTGCCCCAAAAAAACCTTGTATTATCCAAATACATTTTAATACGGTTTTTTTTACTTTTTGGGGCCCGGCCAGCTTTTGAAAGAACACTTTTCAGTTAAATTTTTAATACAGCAATTTTGGAATCCCCCACAGGGGAATTGAAAATCCAAAAATACCCCTTTTAATAAAACTGAAAACATTTCAGATACATGTTTTTTTTACTTTTGCGCAGGCCAGCTTTGTTTTATAGATCAAATTTGGGAGTTAAAATTTAATACAGCAATTTTGTAGTCACCAAAATTTAATTTTTAAAAGGGGGCCAAAAAAACCCGAAATTTTCCGAATACATTTTAATACGTGTTTTTTTCACTTTTTTCGCAGGCCACTTTGTTTTAAGATCCAAAATTTGGGGATTAAATTTAATACAGCAATTTTGTAGTCACCACAGGGGAATTGAAATTTGCCAAAAATACCTTTTATTAAAAAAAATAAAATTTCAGATACATTTTTTTCAAATTTGGGCGCAGGCCAAAACTTTTTGGGTTTAAACTACCCTTTTCATTTTTTTTTTGAAACCCCGCAATTTTGTTTTGATTTTAGGGGGTTTTTAGAATAGCTTTTGAAATTGCCTCTTTTAAAAAAAAGACTTTCCCAAAAACCCCTTTCCCTACCTTTTTCAAATTTTTAAAATTTTAAAGAACATGACCCAAATTCAGGTGGGAAAGGGGAGCAAAAAAGAGGGGTAGGAAAATGGAGCTGAGGAAAAGAGAAGGTGCCCTTCCAGTCTGCGACAAAACGCATGCCAGCGGATCGTCATTTGGGAGGACCGCAGGCCTGTCCAAACGCTGGGGTCCCGGGCCCCGGAATCTCAGAAAAAACACGTTGCCAATCTTTCCCTTTAGGGGTTTAAGCAACCCGGGAAACCAGCAGTCCTTTCCTCCCGTCCCCCAGTCAAAGGGCCCCAAAAGCTCCCTCAGCAACACCAAGGGATCCGTCCAAAAATGGGAAACAGCCCCAAAAGTCCAAATCTGTACCCACCACTGTGGAAAAATCCCCTTTTTTCCCCCCGAAGACCTCTTTGTGAAAAAAATGCGGTTGGGGTCAGAAAAGGGATGTTAAAAAATCAAGGGCCAAAAGGATGAATTTTTTCGCTCTGACCCCCCAGGAAAATGATGCCATTAGAGGAGGAGAAGGAAGCCGGTCAATCGGGAAAAAATTCCCCCCCCCCCCCCCGGGGGGGGGTCGGCAACGCCTTGCATCCCTCTTGCTTGTACCCCAGCCCGGATCAAAATGTCAACAAACGAAGTCACCGTTTTGAGTTTGATGACACATTGCGGATCCAACTTGGTCTTTACAGTTTTTTGCTTGTAGCGCTTCATCCGGACGAGGAAAAAAGAATGGGGTAGTTCAGTATGGGTTCCGCCAAAAAAAGGGGAGATAGCCGCAGAACCCCCGCTGATATATCTGCCACTAGGGTCATGCAAACCCCGCTCCTCGCTTATTGCCGTCAAAAAGGCCAGGACCCTCAACCGGGGCCTTCTTTGAGCAACCTCTGATTCACCAACGATGTCTACCCCTTTGCCCTAACGCATAAGTAAGGCAAGAACCTTAGGGGTTAACCACCACCAAACCCCTGTCAATCACATGCAGCAATCATATTTAAAAAGGGGGCAACACTTGGGAAAAAAGGCCAGACCCACGCCGGGGCCCCCAACCCCGTCACACCCCCCTGCTCCGCCTCCTCCCCCTCCGCCACCCCCAACGTTCCTCAGCGGCCCAGTCCTCAATCTATCAGGGATCAACCTCCGCTTCAGCCTCCACCGTCGCCCGAGTACCACCAGAAACCACCAAGCCCCCATCCTACCCCTTCCCCCTTCCCCCATTTTGACGACCTGCACGCCGTACCACCCGGCCAGTTGGCACCCACCTTCTTTCTTCCTTTTTTGGGAGCAAAAAACATTTTTAAACCCCAAAACCACCCAAACCCAAAAAGCCTAAATTGCCCGGCATTCCCAAAGGCTTTGGGCCTTAAAATTTTTTCCCTTCCGTCTAGTGGCCACAAAAGGGGTTCCCCGCCACGCAGGGCCCCTTTGCCGGGCCCCCAATCCAGATGCCGAGCAGGCTTTTTCCCTTTGGGGCCAAAAAAGGGCCACCCCTTTCCCTGGCCCCACGTGTCTCAAAATTTCAACGCGTTGTCTGCATTTTGGGGCCCGGGAAAAAGGGCCATCTGCCCAACCGAAAATGGACATTTAAGCACGGCCAAGGCCGCTATACTCTGTAAACCGCTAAACTGGGTGACTGGGGGGAATGTCTCTGGGGGTGAGGGTTGGCCCTCTCGGGTTTTGGCGAAAACCCTCTTAAAAACCCGCGGGGTTGGTCCCGGGGTTTTGGGGTTCCCCCCAAAGGGTTTCCCCTGGTGGAAACCCACATCCCCGAGAAACCTGCCGTTTTTTAAAAATTTAAAACTGCCCTTGGAACCTTTCCCCACACGGGTCAGGACTTTTGGACGGTTTTCTCCGAAAACGGACCGAGCGCTGGCTGGGTGCCAAAAAAAAATTGTGCCAGGCAAGGGGGGTTTTCGAAAAACGGGCAAAATCGCGGCCCCCCTTTTAAATATTGGTGGGCCCGGAGCAAAACCCCTTTTGCCGGGCAAAACCCAAAAAACCTTTGTCGTCCAAAATTTTTCTAAAGACTCCCGGGGGGGTTTCTGGATTTTCCTGCTGATAAAAGGCCCTCGAAGTTTAATTTCGAAACTTCCCCTTTCCCAAACCCTTTCTTCGTCCCCGCCGGCCCGGGGTTGCAGCGTCAGCTCGCCTCCCCTCAACCGCCCTCATTTTAAAACCTTGGCAACACGCTGGAAATTTTCCACCCTCCACATGCTCCAGCATTGGGCAGCAGCGAAAATCCTTTAAACCGCAAAACAAGTGACCCCAAGGGCCTGCCAAGCAGGGGTAGGCCCTGGGTGGTTTTGAGCCCCCGGGGAGGGGAAAGGCGGGTGTAAGAGCCGGCACCACCCTTTTGCCATTTTTGAAAAAGCCCCCAAAAAAAGGCCCATTTGGGGCCAATGCCCTTGTCCATGAGCATTGTGGGATCTTATTCTGGCACCTTTGGACACTCGAAACAACAGGCCCCGCCGGGCGACGGAGGAGGAGACGGACACAGATGGGGACACAAGCCTTTCTCTCCTAAAAAAATTCCCCCCAAGGGCCCCACATTTTTCCCCAAATTTCTTTTCGGTCTTCTTTAGGCAGGGGAGGGGGCCCAGACTATTGAAAGGGTTTGGCGAAATCACTCTCGGGGTGCATAAATCCGGGCAAGTCAGGGCTTTTTTGAAGCTGTGCCGGAGGCAGCGGGAGGGGGAAAGGGTTTTCCAAGACACCTAAGTTACCGCCCGCCCCCTTTAAAGGGGTTTGGGGCCGCAAATTTGGGGGCCGGAGGGGGAAGATGAGGAAGTTTCATTTGCTAGTTCCCCTTGACCCAGGGGTTTGGGGAAATAAAAGGCTCCAAACCCTCACATGAGTGTTTTGGGAAAGCTCCATTTTCCCCCAACATGATCCTCGCTTTTAAACCATCAAAATGAACAACAGTTATTTGGGGGGCCACCCTCCGGACCCCCCGGTACAAAAAAAAACTAAACACTTTCCTTCCACCCCCCCCAAATTTTAGAGAGAAAAATGCGGGAAAGGGAACCCTTTTGCTATTGATAAACTGGAGAAAATCTTTTTGCGTTTTCTTAAAATTTCCCCAAAATGTAAACGTTTTGGAACAAAAACAGCGACGTGAAGAAAGGTGGTGCCAAGTAGCCTTACGGCAGCACAGGCAAGGGGGCAAAGCCTAAGGGGTTACCTCTGGAAATTTTTTTGGGTTTACCCCCCTCACCAACACAGCAATGCAGGACAAAAAAACCCCAAACCACACAGAAAACCCAAAGTTTAAAAGATCAGGTGCACGCCCTATCTGCGTCTCAAAAACCGATGTTTTTTTAGAAAATTTTTTCCCGGGACCCAATAACAACGGAAATATCCAAAAATTTGGACAAATGGGCCCGGGCTCGCTCCCCCCCATAGATTTTTGTCCTGCCCACCCACGTCATTTTTAGCGGGACCTTCAGCACAGCGGGGAGGATCATTACAGACAAACGCCCCCCCGGCTTTTCCCCCACAGATAATGGGGAATCGTTTAAATTTTCACAAGATAAACAAGGCATGGACCCTCTAAATATGTTGGGGCCCCAATTCCCCGGGGCCCCACCGATTAGTTGCCGGTCTACTTCACTTTCCCCTCTTCAAACAGAAATTTCCTCTTAAAAAAAAATTTTTTTTTAAAATGATCATTCAAAACTGCAATTTTTTTTTCTCAGTTCCCCAATTTTTCATTTTGCGGGTTTTTTGCTGTGAGGAGACTGTAAAAAACAGCAAGGTTCATGAACCAAAAACCGTATTCCATTTACAAAATTAAACTTTACAAGTTTTTCGCATTTTCAAAGGTTTTGAGGCCCCTGTTTTAGAGTAGAAAACAGCTATAAATTTTGGTTTTTTGGGAAAAGAAATATGGCTTTTTTAAATGGCATTTCTCCCTCACAAATTTTTTTAAAAAGTCTGAAAAAGTCATATTTAAATTTTTTGGGGGCAGAAACTTGGGGGGAAAAAGGGAATAAACTTTGGGCCTTTGAACAAAAATTGCCATTAAAGGGGGATTTTCCCCCCACCCAATTTTTTAAAAATTGGGTGGGGAATTTATTTTATAAAATTTTTTGGGGTTCCCTGTAGCTGTGAGATTTAAACAATAAACAAGGTCCTTTTGGGAAAAAGAAAATGCTTTCTAAGGGCATTTCTTTTTCCCCCACAATTTTTTAAAAATGGCTGAGAAATCCCTTTTTTAAAAATTTTTTTTTTGGGGCATGCTTCTTTTAAAACATCAAAACTACAGGTCCATTATAAAAAAAATGTTGTTTCTAACAGACAAATTTTTTTCCCTTTACAATTGTCCAAAGGGGTCAAGGGTTTATGCTTTGAATTTTTCGGGGCATTTTTCCTTTTTAAATGCAGCTATACTAAAAGGTCCTAATTTTAAAAAAAAAAGTTGTTTTTTAAAAAGACATTTTTTCTTCACAATGGGGCCCAAAAGTGGCTCAAAGGGGGATGGTGCTGTCAGAAAAAAAATAGGTAGGAAAACTGTTAATGAACACAAATTCAAAAAGGGCTTGTTTTTTGCAAAACTTTAACAAGCTATCAATCCCAGTATTGAGACAACCCATTTAAAAAACAATTTAAAAAAAAGGGAAAAAAAGACATGGTTTGGATTCCTTCCAAATTTTAAAAATTGTTTTCTAGAAATTAAAATACTAAAAAAATTTTTCATGTACAAAAAGCTGGTAAAAAAAACCTCCCAATTTTTAAAAAAGGAGGTATAGGAAAACTTGACCAGATGTGGGTTTTTCAGGGGGACATTGGGGAAAAGGGCCAAGGGGCAGAAAAACAAAGTAAAAGAGACAATTTCCCCAGCACGTTTAAATAAAATGAGAAAAAAGGGAATGCCAAAAAAAGGGCACCAGGTGAAAAAGGAGCGTTAACCACCAGTATTTTTAAGTGAAAACCAATTTTTTCCCCAATCATACGGAGGGGCAAGCGCTACCCAGGAAAAGGGGAAAATTTTATGTCCAGTGAAACTAAAATTGGGGTTTTAAAGACTCCTATTTCCAGCACCTTTTTTTCTGTGGGTCCCGACAGGTTTTTAAAGGTCAAACTGCGGGACAGTAAAAGATATAGTTAATGTCCAAATTCAACTAAAAAAGGGGGTTCAAAGAATCCTTTCCCGGCACTTTTTAATTTGGGGGTCAAAACAGGTTTAAAAAGGCTTTCTGGTTCCCCGGACAGGTATAGGGCAATGTCCAGGTTCAACTAAAAGGTGGTTGAAAACTCCTTTTTCCCCAAATTTTTAATGTTGGGTCAACAGGGTTTTTTGGTCATTCTTCGGGACAGGGGCAGATATAAATTAATGTCCATTCAAAATAAAATGGTGGTTCAAAGAAACCCTTTTTCCCCCCGGGACTTTTTAATTTGGGGGGTTTAACAGGGTTTTAATTTGGGCTTACCCGCCCGGGCCAGGACAGGGATAAATCAAAGTCCCCGTTTTTTAACTAAAATGGTGGTTTAAAGACTTTCCTTTTTCCCCCCCCTTTTTAATCTGTGGTCCCGACAGGTTTTTAAAGGGCCCCTTTTGCGGTACAGGCCCGATATAGTTTAATTTTCCATTCAACCCAAAAGGTTTGGGTTTAAAAAATTTCCTTTTCCCCCGGGACTTTTTTTAAATTTGGGGGGGCCCGAAAAGGGTTTTAAAAGGTCTTTTTTGCTTCCCCGGGGCAGGTTAAAAGTTTAATGTCCAGGGTTTAACTAAAATGGTGGGTTTAAAGACTTTCCTTTTTCCCCGGGACTTTTTAATCTGTGGGGTCAGACAGGTTTAAAAGGTTTATTCTGCGGAAAAGGAAGGGTAAAGTCAATGTCCAGATTTAAATAAAAGGTGGGGTTTAAAGACCCTTTTTCCGGGACTTTTTTAAACGGGGGGCATGCAGGTTTTGGGGCTCATGCTGTTGGGCCCCGGGCAGGGGAAATTTAATGTCCAGTGAAACTAAAAAGGTGGTTGAAAAACTCTTTTCCCGGCACTTTTGAATCGGGGGGTCATGCAGGTTTTGGGGGCTCATGCTGTGGCCAGGACAAGTATAGTCAATGTCCAGTTCAACTAAAATGGGGTTGAAAGACTCCTTTTTCCGGAACTTTTAAATCTGGGGTCATGCGGGTTTTTGGGTCATGCCGCGTTCCAGGACAGGGATATTAAATGTCCAGTTCAAGTAAAATGATGGTTAAAATCATACTGCCTTCTGGCACTTTTTAATTTGTGGGTGATGCAGGTTTAAGGTCATGCTGTGGTACAAGACAGGGATGTGAATGGTGTGTGATTTTTTTTCTGTGGCTTTTAAATAACCTAAGTGTGTTGCCTAAGATGTAGCACTTTATCCATTTGACTGTTGTGGATTTTAAATTTCCCAGCTTCCCCCAGCCCTGTTTGGGTGTAAGAATAAAGGGTTTGTTGTTGCTTTCCCATAGACTTTAATGGTCATCGCTCATAATCATACTATCGACTATCTTGTCGATGATGGTCGACTATCGACCATCGACCGATGTCGATGGCCAACGTAATCGCTCAACACTAATTATTAGCCTAGAACACCCGGAAATTTTTATTTACTCTATTCACTACCTTAGACCACTAGGGATGGTAACAGTAACAACTTCACTTCCATGACAGAAAAATCCATGTATGAACAGCTGTCTTCTGCTTTGCAGAAAAGCCTTTAAAAGGTGCATGTTTCTTTTTAAACTTTGTTGAACTCTATGTAAGTGCTCAGCATTATATCCATTGAAGGCGTTCAAAATAGACGTATGAGTGCTGTCAGCATTGTTGTAGAGAATAAACAGGAGGAGGGGGGGTCAGCCTATGAGTGCTCAGATGTTATGCTGCACACTGCATCAAATTGGCCTCTATGGCTGTCGTTCCAGATTGAAGCTTCTTCAAAAGATGATACACAATAAATCCTGCAAACAGTTTGCTGAAGACAAGCATACTAAGGACATGGATTACTGGAACCATGTCCTGTGGTCTGATGAGAGCAAGATAAACTTATTGGGTTCAAATTGTGCATGTGTAGCGGCAACCAGATGAGGAGTACAAAGACAAGTGTTTCTTGTCTACAGTCAAGCATGGTGGTGAGAGTGTCATAGTTTGGGGCTGCATGAGTGCTTCAGGCTGTGGAGAGCGACAGTTCATTAAGGGAACCATGAATGTCAACATGTATTTTGAAAATTTTGAAGCAGAGCATGATCCCCTCCCTTCGGAAACCCTATTGAGCATCTGTGAGACATTATCAATCGGAAGATGGAGGAACGAAAGGTCTCTAACATTCCCAGCTCCATGTGGAAGAGGGTTCCAGTGGCAAATTGTGAAGCTCTAGTGCAGGAAAATAATGGTAGCCACATAAAATATTGACATTGTGGGCTCAATTTGTCTATTTTCACTTTTTTTTTTCTATTACTCACTTTTGTTGCCAATGGTTTAGACATTGGATGACTGTGTGTTGAGTTATTCTGAGAGCACACCACATTTACACTGTTATTCAAGTTTTACACTAATTACTTCACATTGTATCAAAGTGTCATCTCTTGTGTTGTCCCATGTAAAGCTATAATACAATATTTACAAAAATGTAACTTACTTTTGTGAGATACTGTGATCATAAATTAAGAGGGATGTCTAGTTTAAATAATCCCTTGCAAAACAAAAAAAAAAAGAAAATTAATAGAAGAGAGTATGGTTTTCTATTTAACATCTTCCCTCATTTACCCAATGGACACACTTTTCCGACATCCTAAAACCCTAATGCAATTGCTTGTTGGTCATGTCAGTGAGATGCTCATCCTAATGGTCATCTTATCATTAGGGATCTTTCAAATCAAATGAAAAATAGACAATAACCTAATACTAATAATAACAACAATTTCAATAATTAATGATAGTTGTGTGTTTTGTTGCTGAATAGTTTTTTACTATGTAAATGTCTTTTCGGACAGATTTCTCTCTTTCCCTTACTACCAGTTTGTTATTTACTTAGTGATGATTATTGTATTTGTTTCGCACATTAAAAGTTTTTTTTCATAATAAAATCCTGCACTACTACATTCAAAAGTTGGTAACATTTTTCTGTCAACATAGCTTTATGACTGTTTGTTTTTCTACAGGAGAATGGTAGCAATCGTACCATTCTTTATATACACTTCTTTATCTTACTTTTTTTTTAACTATTAAGGGACTTTAGTTTTTATTTTTTTTATTTTAACCTTTTTAAGCTTTTTTTTTTATTTTCTTTGTCCCATTACTGGACTGCAATTTTCTGATCACTTTTATAATAAACTGCAATGCTCTTGTATTGTACGGTTTTATAGTCTGTCTGTATACAGAGCTGTGTAAGGTTTTTCTTCTTGTGGGATGAACTGATGTTTTTATTGGTACCACTTTGGGGATTATATGACTTTTGACTGCTTTTTATTCCATTTTATGTGCTGAATGATGAACAAAAATCACAATTTTGTCACTGCTTTTTTGCTTTTGTTTTCTACGGCATTCATTGTGAGTGTTACACATGCGGCGATACAAATATGCATACTTTATTTTTTTATTTTTTGGGGCAATTGGTGTTTGTAAAGGGAACAGGGCATTGTTTTTCTTTTTTTGTGTGTGTTTTCCTTTTTCTTAAACTTTTTAACATTTTTTTTACTTGTCCCCATAGGGGACTTGAATCAGTGATTATTAGATCATTGTTACAATGCATAGCAGTACATAGCTGCTATGTATTACTAACTGTTAATCACTATGCCGGGCCAAGCTCTCAGGACATGGCTGGGCATAGTGTCGTCACGGGCAACCCATAAATCTTTGTCAGGCTTCGGAGTTGCTAGAGAAAGCAACGTAACCCCACGATCACGCTGTGTGTGAGGTGGAGGCATTGAAGACAGAGGGAGCTTCCTCTCTCTGTCTTCCCCTTACCTGTTGTGGTGGCGATTGACTGCAGCAGTTAAGGGGTTACTCGGCCATGACTCTGATTTTGGCCAAAAGAGCAAGGAGTCAGCTATAATATACAGCTGGTTCCATGCTTTGAACCTTTGGGCTCTGCTTGTGAGCCAGGCCAGTGTTCAAGACATACCTATATGGCTATTTGTGGGAGCACCTTCCTGCACAAGACGTATGGATACATCCATTGTCGGGAAGGGGTTAAGTATTATAACCACAATCTTAAGTGCATTTTTATGATATTTTATGTGATAGTGGCAAGTATTTGTGAAGTTTAAAGAAAATTATATGTGCTTTTACATATCTTTGCCCATTATAAAACTGAAAAGTGTGTCATGTATATGTATTCACCCCTCCCAGGCCAATACTTTGTAGAACCACCTCAAGGGTCATGTAATAATAGTATGTAAACAAGAAAAGTGACATCTTAAGAGAGAAAAGTCACATGACTGCTTAACTGAGATCTGAGAGGGGGGAGTTTGTAAGGTCTATTTCAAAGCTTACATTTCGCTAGCCTGTAAAAGTCAATAATAATCTATATTAAACATATCTGAGGTGTAGCAAAATGGTCAATTATATTCAAGGATAAGGGAAAAGTTATCCTGGATAACCAATTTAATTAGGTTACCGCATCAACCACAGAAAAATAGGGTGGCTATGTCTTGGAAACGGTGTAAGAAATACATGAAAGTACTACAAAACCAATGTCTATTTTATGTATTTATATTTCCCCAAACATATCTCTAGACACATTTTTATCTTAGTTTGTAACATTTCAGTTCCATGATTAGTTTTTATTTCTTGAAAAAATGTGTTTAGATGGCCTAGATGGGGTCTAGATGGCCTCAAAGGGGTTTTCCCATCTGTCTGTTTCATAGATCCTGCGATTCACAGTCAGTTTCAGGCTCTCCATTCCTGTTTAGACTGTGGGCGGTTCTACAACATTGACTGGTATTTTAGCTCTAAAAATCCTAGCTAAGGCTGTTAGGGTAAGTTTGTATGAAAAATTTTAACAAGGAATTTAATGCACAGAACTACAGCATGGATTTCAAATCTGTGGTGTGGAAGAAAAAGAATAGACATGTCCATTCTTTCGAGCGGATCCACATTGGGTCCCGCTCTAGGAGGCTGTCTGCAGGTTATCCCCACTGAAGCATCCCATTAGAGGCAAAAAATGCTTCTGCAACGTAAATTCCTCTGTATCCGAGGTATCGCTTCTGATTTCTGTTGAGGATTACTCGTCTGAGGTTTCCAATAGGAAAAGTCCAACGTGTAAACATATCATTAGGGGGACATTGCTGATGGAAGGGGGTTTTAACAACAGGGCACACAGTTACTGAGCTCTAAAGGGTTCAAGTTTATCAGTAAGAAAGATAAACAAGCTCTTGTGCAGCTGACAAGACACAGCAAGAAGTGATGACACCATCCTGGCTAGAGTTGCTCAAGCAGAGAGAGATGGTCCACTACCTTGGAAACCTTTTTTAAATAAGTAGGTCATAAGAACTGATCTAACTCTGAAATGAAGCATAATCAGAACAGCACTGTTTTTGGTTATGACCTTTAATTAGCTTTGCCTACATGTTAAAAGCTAATCAATGAGATGGATATACCTGTTTAAATGGAGTACCGAAAAATGCTTTACTTTGATATTGGTTGCAAGACAAGTAAGAAGCATTTGTGTTATTATTATTTGTTTGTGTAAGTTCAAACTCTTGTATTAAATATGAATTTCAAAACATGCATTTCCATTCTTATAACATGTAACCCCAGATAATCACAAAGCCAGTATACTTGGAAGATATAATATGCAGCAGAGACTTAGGGCGACATATATGAGAGGGTTTTTCACCCTTTTTCTGCCGTACACTGCACCAAACTGAGTCGGCTACGATGTCTAATGCGCCTCACGTATGTGTTAGGCACATTGTTTATAAGACTCGACACTTTCGAATGCGCCTAACATGAAGGGGTGTTCTGGGGACATTATGGATGTGTGTCACACCACATTCGTAATATTAGACCCATCTATGACTGTGGTTCAGCACATTGCTGCTCCAACAGGCAGACCTATCTCAATGTGGTCTGCCTGAGCCTGAGGAGTAGAAGTGGAGCTAGATTTGCTGTAAGGGTCAAAAATTTCCAATATTTCTTAACTTACACCAGTACAATAATAACAAGTAATTTATTATAATTATCAAATTGTATAAAATTTAATTATTTAAATTTAATAAAAAAAGTTATCATATAAATTAACATAAAAATATATAATATACCAAAAATCTAAAAATATCTCCTATAAAATTTATTTAAAATTAAAAGAATCTAAAACTGATTTTACATTAAATAACCCACTGACGATGTTGTTCAGATTTTTAACATTTTAATTTTGACTACATTAAATTTGAAATGGATTTTTGCTGCTCTCACCCTTTATTCCACATACGGCAAGACCCAGCACACCACAGGTCTGGCTGGGACCTGTGGTCCTCCAAGCAGGATCAGTGCCATAGTTTCTATTCACTGACATGCTATTCTAATGACTTTTCTTTTATCCCCAGCCTGTCTATAACCTTTATACATGTTAGTTTCGTAATGCGCCTAACACACATGCGGGTCGAACTTTACACACCATTTATGAACGCACAAAAAAACACTTTCATACACTGAAAATGAGACTTGACTATTCACTTTGACACGTCTTCCTTCATACATGTCTCCCTCAAACTCATTTGGCCACATGTATGAAAACTCTCTAGTTCTAAAATTCACTGTTTCCCATAGCAACCAATAAGAGTGCCACTTTAATTTAATATTGTGCTCTGGAAAAATGAGAGGGGCACTCTCATTGGTTGCTATGGGCAGCAAAGTGAATTTTAGACCTAGACCATTTTCATACGTATGACCCTATGTGTTTTAGGCAGTGACCTTGTAAAAATAACCATTTTATCTTTTGTGTACCAAAGTTCATTTTTCGGAGATTTAGAAATAAAACTATCCTATGTAGCTCATAATTTGACAAAAAACATACTGTAGGTGACTATGAATTGTCAGGTGTATGGAGGACTGATCTTATGTATATAGAAAGGAAAAACTATGACAAGTGGTGAACTGTATGGGGATGCCTAGACTAGTTATGAGGTAGGAAGCTACCTATTATTCTTGTGCTATATACATCTTTATATTGTTATTTATTATTCTTTGGATTAAAATGGCTTCTATAATGTGTCTACATCTCTTTTATTAAAGCTATTTTAAATTGAGTTTACATACTCCAAGTCACCATTTACCTTATCTTCCTTGGGCTTCAAAATACTGATGCCGGCAGGTATAGGAAGTTTAGCCCCAATGCAAAACTTGTATGAAAAGAATACTGGTTTCCAAGTAAAGCGCTTAATTGTAGGCTTTTCACTTTACTTTAGAGTTTATGTAATACTGTTATTTACTAAAATTATGGCCAAAATGGTTGAAATAGTCTATTTTAGATTATAATTAGTGTTGAGCGATTACGTTGGCTATCGACATCGGGCGATAGTCGATAGTCGGCCACCATCGATAAGGTTTTTCGATAGTCGATAGTCGATCATCTCCGATGACCATTAAAGTCTATGGGAGAGCAACAACACCTTCATTCTTACACCCAAACAGGGCTGGAGAAGCTGGAATTAAAAGCCACAGAAAAAAAGTCACACACCATTCACTATCCCTGTCTTGTACCACAGCATGACCCTTAAACCTGCATCACCCACAAATTAAAAAGTGCCAGAAGGCAGTATTATTTGAACCATCATTTTACTTGAACTGGACATTGAATATCCCTGTTGGAACGCGCATGACCCAAAAAACTGCATGCCCCAAAATTTAAAAAAAGTTCGGAAGAAATAGTCTTTAACCACCATTTTGTGAATGGACATTAAAAAAACCCCTGTTGGACCGCAGCATGCCCCCTTAAACCGTCTGCCCCACAGAAAAAAAAGCGGGGAAAAAAAGGGTCTTTAACCCCATTTTTGGAACTGGACATTGACTATCCCTTCCTGGACCGCGTATGACCAAAAACCCTTTTCCTCCCCCCAGTTTAAAAAAGTGCCGGAAAAAAGGGAGTTTTTTCAACCCCATTTTAGTTGAACTGGAATTGACTTTACCGTCCTTGCCTGCATGACCAGGGCCGGGGATTACAGTGGGTGGGGTAAACCCCAGGCTGGCGTCCGTCACTATTTAAAGCAGGTTAAATGCCCCGATGACGCAGCAATGAAAACAAGTGCGGAAGCGGAAGTGTGGAACTCCACCTTTCCTCTTAAAAATCAAGACCGGGTAGTGCCCCCTCCTATAGTGCGGACCAATTGAGCTTCCTTTGGAAAAACTGGGGGTTTCGCTCCTGTTACACCCAGGTGCCCTTTTTTTTGCATCTTTTTCTCATTTTTTCCAAGTGCGGAGTAAAAAGGGCCTATATTTGTTTTTCTGTCCCCTGCTCCAATATTCCCTGTCCTCTGAATAACCCACTTTTGGTAAGCTTTCCTGTCCTCCCTTGTACAATTCGAGGAATTTTTTTTAAAAGAATTTTTTACAGCAAGTTATTTTGTATTTAATTCTAGAAAAACATTTTAAAAATAGGAGGGAAACCCACCATGTCTTTTTTTCCTTTTTTTTTTAAATTTTATTAAATGGGGTTTTTCAATCAGGGATTGAAGCTATGTTAAAAATTTTTAAAGAAAGTCATTTTGCAATATTGTCCATTAACGTGTCCTCCTATTCCTGTTTCTGACAGCGCATACCCTGAGCCACTCTTGCAATTGTGAAAACAAATTTTCTGTTAGAAAAAATTTTTTTATAATAGGACCCGTAGTATAGCTGCATTCCAAACAAAATGCCCCCCCAAAAAATTTAAAACAGACCCATGAGCCACTTTTGGGAAATTTGAAAACAAATGTCTGTTAGAAACACATTTTTTTATAATTTTGGACCGTAGTATAGCTGAAGTCACAGCAAAAAGCCCCCCAAAATTCAAAAATGACCCTGAGACTTTTGACAATTGTGAAGAACAAATGTCTATTAGAAACAACATTTTTTAGAATAGGGCTGTAGTATTGTGCATT
>JAODAL010066995.1:0-17505 GCA_025379985.1 Phyllomedusa bahiana
ACGTAAAAAATTTGAATGAGGTATTTGCAGATAGCTTTGATGTTTGGCACACCTGGAACAAAGCAAGTTTGAGGCATGTGCCAAGGTTATTGTCTGCCTCTGGAGGTACGCTATGTAGGTGGTGCAGCTTTGTATTGGATGGTTAAGAGTGTTTTATTATAGTTTTTGGCAACTAGTTTGGCACCAGCAATAGAAGAGATTGGGGATTGTGAGAACTGTAAAGTGTCTATGGGTTGCTGAGTGTTAATGGTGCGTAGATTTCTGCATGGGTTATGAGCGAATGTTTCCACAGAATTATTGGTGGCAAAGGAGATAAGGTTGTGATCAGAGAGCTTAAGAGGAGAGTTATTAAAGTTACTGCATGAGTATAAAATTGGCTATTACAGTACGTTCACTTCCCATTATTTTCCTGTTACGTTGTAAAAACTGCTGCAGCTGTTGTGATCACCTTAGGACACAGAGATAAAACTGTGTTTGTTTCATTTATTCCATGAACTAATGTTTGCTATTCTACACCATACTGATAAGAATGTCAGGCATTATTTCTTAAAATCAGTTGGCTACAAAACAAATGTAATTGCAAGGCTGGGTACACAATGGTCTATCATACTTTCGTGACCTGCAAAAAAAGCGTATACTACCAGCAAATAGAGCAATTATAGTCCAAATAGGAATATGTTTATTCTTTTAATTTCCATAGGCCAGCTAAAAGCACAGTTTCTATTGGGGTGGATACTTCGGACATAGACAATAATGTGGCATTAATCAAGCCTTAAACTGGTTTTCCAATAACTCACATTTGTGGCATATTCACTGAATATGGCACGAACAATTAAATTCTTACTGCTGAGACACATTGAGGGAGTGTACCCATTTTATTCCTTATGTATCTTTTAGTGTAATAGAAAGTAAATGCACCATGTCTCTGCGAGGGAAATATATTGGGCACCCCCACCAATGATGCTTTAATGTGATTTCCAGTGGATATGCATACAACGTATTAGTCAGTAAGATTTTTGTCAGTTTAAATACCTTAAATATCTTGCAATGTGCTGCTGTCCAGCCAAATCCTCCTATCTTCACATTCTTACAGTCTTTCCTCTTCTTATATCAGTGACTACCTACACTATTCACAAAATGTTAGGGATATTTGGCTTTTGGTTGAAATTTTAGGATGAACATAAAATTTCTTGATTATTTTTTTGAGTGAACTAAATGACACCATCCCTTAACTTTAAATGGACATGTAACCCGGCTGAAAACTTGTAAATCCCAAAAACAACTGTTAATGTCAAAATTCCCAACCGGTGTCTGATCCCTGAATTGCCCAATAAATTGAGGGGATCAATTTGAATTCGGATTTAAACAGTCCTCATCATGCTGTTTCTCATTTTGACATCATGAGACAAAAACAACACCTTACAAATGATCAATACCTCACCATTGTGAGGCTTCAAGCAGGATGCTCTCAGATGGAAGTGGCCACCGAGCTTAGAGTGTCATCAGCAGGTTGTAACCGAGATACAGAGAGACTGGAAGAGTCCCAGAAAGGCAAATAAGTTGACATTCTTTGGCTACATCATACACTGATGACCGCTTCATTGTAAACAATGCCCTGTGAAACAAGTTGATGAATGCCCCACAACTCCAGACACGTTTAAGGGAGGTAAGAGGCAACCAAGTGTCACATCAGACCATTCGTAAACATTTACATAATTGTGGTTTGCCTGCTAAACAACCAGCAAAGGTACCTGACCAGGCTGATGCATAGCGCTCTCCTTGACGTCTACAGCAATGTTGGCAGAAATCATATCTGCTCTGAGTGAATCGACTTTCAACACTGAACAGCACTGAGGACCACTGGTCCTTCTTCCAGAGTAGATGCTCTCTGGTTCAAGCAATACAATGATGCTTGTGCCTGGTGGTGTGGTCAGACATCCTTGCCAGTTTTCTAGCACACAGATCTCGCTGATGTTACGAATTCTCTGATGTGACACTTGGTGCCTCTCACCTCCCTTAAACATGCTTGGAGTTGTGTGGCATTCATCATCTGCTTCCGCAGGGCATTGTTTACAATGAAGTGGTCATCAATGTGTGATGGAGCCAAAGCACATCCAATACTTTGCCTTTCTGTGACTCTTCCAGTCTCTCTATATCCCTGTTGCAACCGGCTGATGACACTCTGTGACATTCTAAGCTCAGTAGCCACTTGCGGTTGAGAGCATCCTGCCTGAAGCCTGACATATTTTATCTAATGGCCACATACCCTGTTTCCCTGAAAATAAGACAGTTTCTTATATTAATTTTTGCTCCTAAAGACGAACTAAGGGCTTGTTCACACGGCGTTTTTGTGATCCGTTTTACGGATCCGCAAAACGGATTTAACAATCGTCAGTGTGATTAACATTGAGTTGAATGGCAAAAGCGCATCGCTGTTCCCACGGGAGATCACCCGATGCGCTTTTGAGAGCTCTTCTGCACTGCGCTTTTCGCATCCGCTTTAAGAATTGACATGTCAATTTTTTTGGGCGGTTTTACGCAAGTGGAAAGCCATAGGAGATAATGGAGGGCGCTTTTTGGAACTTGTCAAAAAGCGCTCCACCACTCCGGGAAACGTATTCAGCTGCGCTTTGCACCCTGAAAGCTGATGCGAAAAGCGCACCAGGAGGCGGGACGGGAATCGCTGGAGAGGGTGTGCGGGGCCAGCGGGGCGCAGGTGTGCGGCGGCGCGGGAGCCGGAGCGGTGTGCGACGGCAGGGGAGCGCAGGTGTGTGCGGCCGGGCAGCGGGAGCGGTTGTTTTGCAGGTGGGGCGGTGGCGCGGCAGCGGCGAGCGCAGGTGGGGGGCCCGGCGACGGGGCGGCGGGCAGCGGAGGGTGTGATCGGCAGGCGGCGGGTGTGCGGCAGCGGCGGGAGCGGAGGTGTGCGGCGGCGGGGGAGCAGAGGTGTGCGGTGCGGGCGGGAGCGGAGGTGAGCGGTGACAGCGGAGGAGCTGGGGCTGACATGTCCAATGAATGGAGCTGGGGCTGACATGTACAATGAATGGAGCTGGGGCTGACATGTACAATGAATGGAGCTGGGGCTGACATGTACAATGAATTGTGGGTGCTATCATTTGGCTATTCTTTAAGATTGCTAGTTTAGGGCATGTCCCCATGGCAGAGCACAAATACCGGTCGGTTTATCTGAAAGGAATCGACATGTCAGGTGTATATGTGATGTTAAATAATAAAATATAGGAGGAAATCGTCGTATTGATGTAGAAATTATGTGCCAGCAAGCGCGTTAGATCAACAGCGCAACTAACGCTTTTTGCGCCATGTGCACATTACCTTAGCCTGACTAGCTACTTTTTAAATTGTTTTTTAGGGTCTGTAGTTTCAATAAAAAATACTGTTATAAATTAGTGTATATATTTGGGTGTTCACTCCCTTTTTATGTCACTGCTTCTCTTCTGTGAAAAATAAAAATGGGTGAAGGGGATCTAAAATTGTTTATTTTAGTTTCAACTAAAGTAATCTTATTTGAGATTTTTTTTATGTTCCTCCCTCCCCACAAAAAAAAACAGAAATTAAAAAAGTTAAATGCACTATTAAAATGTTTTTCTTAGGTTCCTCTACTTGGTGTAATCAAAAACTACAACTCATCCCGAAAAAAAAAAAATCCACATTCAAGGAACATAAAAAAATAAATAAATGAAAATTCAAATAACCAAAAGCAAGGTTGCTCTTTAGCAAACAGGCTACATCCTTGATGGAGTAACAGACTTTGATTTGCTATTATAAGGTCATACCTAACCAAGCAAGATAAAGGTAATTTTGCTTGTGGCAGAACTACTGTAGATTTTACTTGCAAATCTGGGCAGTTAAAATGCGGCAGATTACAGTACCAGATATTTGTATTAGGTTTGACATATCTCATCCACACATTGCAGAATGACCTACAGAGTAGATTTTTTTGAAGCCCAAACAGGTCAATCTCATTTGCAGATTTGCACTATGGTTCTCACTGTATATAATATAAATCTGTTTTTAATCTGCATTAAAATACACACCGGTCATGAATGTATTGTACAAAACACTGTTGTGCTGATTAATAATTTGCAATATTCTTTGTACTTGCACTTGTAGAAGCACATAAAGAATTTTAAAGAAATCAATAAAAAAGGGAGAAAAACTGAATGTTAAACACTTTCTTCAAACTTCAATAACATTGATGGCCATTTTATTGTTGTTAACCAAACAGCTCTGGTGTTACATCTTGTTTAATAAGGATTGTCTCTAATGTGTTCTAGAATCTTCTTCAACCCCAACCAGGTCTCCTGTGCTGTTGGCAGGATTTGAGTGGCTGGAAGCAGGAAACCGTAACGTCCTGTGTCTCTAAGCTCAAAGGCAAAAGAATATTTAATTCCAATGTCATAGGTCCAGTCAATACTTCCACCACTGGCTTGATCTGCAGCAAAAGAAACCAAACACATATTAACTGACAAGTAGTTATGAATTTTCACTAAAAGGAAGAACTGTCAAATCAAAGTGTGGTGATATCAATGTGCAGTGTCACCAGGTTGAGGTAATAGAAGAGTGAAGAAATCAGGCGATACCTTTTAAAGGCTAACTGAGTATATTTAATGGTGAGCTTCCTTTTAATGGCTAACTAAGTATATTTGATGGTGAGTTTTCGAGAGTACTAGCTCTCTTCTTCAGACATGGTGTGATACACCATGTCTGAAGAAGAGAGCTAGTACTCTTGAAAGCTTACCATCAAATATACTCAGTTAACCTCTAAAAGGCATTGACTGATTTCTTCACTCTTCTACTACTTTCTATGGCTAACACTGTACAACATTCTACTACTAGCAGGTTGAGGTAAAGGAGTCTTGAGAGGTGTTAAAAGGCTGGACTCTTGGCGCAGTTGGGAAGAGTGATGATACAGCCTTTGAGGTACAGTGACAGTGCTATGTGTTAAGAAGTAGACCTGGGTTTGGACATCTGAGTGCTGACATGCCCTCTGCAGAAGAGATAGGGGAAATGAAGGCTGCTAAGGCCCTGGTAGACTGAAGACGTGGTGCAGAAATATGTGAAACAGATCCAGAACAGTTATCTGTGTCATTTGTACAATGAGGGTGACTGTGCAGGAGAAGCTACAGTGAGGTAGCTGAAGTGGCATCAGCTGAGGGCATCGTCAGCCTGTGAATAAATAGTTCTAGAGGGTTTTTTGAAGCTGTAAGAAAAAATTAGCCCAGTATGGGGATGCAGGGTGTGAGCAATATAGAGTTGAGCAGTGGAGGCTGTAGGTAAGTCCAATTTGGAAGCTGAGGAGGTAATTCCTAGTCCTGGTGGGCCAGTAGATAGCTACAGTGGGAACTAGTTGCTCCACAAGCTTCCAGGAGAGCCTGGAAAGTTAGGGCTGTAGGGAAGCCTAGATTGTAGGGTCTAGGTAGTAAGCCGAAAGCAGTGATAGGGAGGGGGCCCTAAAAATGGCATCTATATAAGCAAGATCATCACTTAGTTTTTGTTGGGAGGTGGGACAGGTCTATTAATGTCAATTAAGGAAGTTAGAACACTGCGCAATAATTTGGTGTGAAAACTCCATCTAGCTCAGAGAGAGGTTTGATAAGGAATTTGCTTCAGAAAAAGCGATGAGGAAATATTTGAATGTTATTATTTTATTTTTGATGGTTGTATCAATTACAACTATTAAACAAAAGTGCCAGCTTGTGTGGATACAACCACTAAGCTTTTTTTTTGCCTAAATTGAGATTTGCAACCAGGTGAGAAAGTTCGCTAAATTTATTTAACTGGATTACATTCATCCGCTCTTGTTTTCATAAAGATGCCAGACCCCAAATTACAGCAGTCATGTTACTGTGCATACTTACAAATAGTGGAGCAGATTGTTCCAACTGTATACCTGGTGCCATACAGGGAGCTCAATGCAGCAGCAGCAGCTTTGCCAACATTGTTCTACAAAAAGACAAAAAAATTATTTCTTCACTGTTATTATTTAAATTGATTTCTATCATTTAAGCCATTACTGTATAATACAATTTAAATCTTGTGTTTTGCATAATAATTGTAAAAGTGAGATTAAGATTCATAGTTTACAACTGACTTACAAGTTCTGTAAAGTGAGCAGGGTTGGTACACTTATCCGTAAGGGAAAAGCAGATACTGGGAATAACTGTGGATGCTTATGAACCCTTTGATTTTGCCATGTCCTCTAATGAAGTTAGCAACTGCCTTCACTTCCACCTCAGACTCTGCCCTTGGTCCAAAGTATGATTCGGAGCAGGGGTCCGAACTGGCTCCTGGACCTACAAATAAAAATTAAAGTGACAAGATGTAATATATATATATAGATAGATAGATATAGAGAGATATCAAATAGATATAAAAAATAAAGAATAGACATTCTCCTATGTATTTAAACATGAATGATAACAACTATTTGTGCAATCTTAGTTACCCCCAAAGCCAGCATTCCAGTTTCTGTTGGGATCTACACCAACACATCGGCTTCCACTGTTAACAGAGCGGGTTTTACGCCACATGCGGTCCTGGTAAGAAAATCACATTTAGATTGTCACCTCTTAACTTAATTGTTATTATTTCTTTTAGAGCGCCATGAATTCCAGGGTGCTGTAAATTCGAGGGGGGTTACACAAATAACATAAGACCAAGCAAAGTACAATGGGGATGATAAATGACTAACAACTGGTACAGAGGGAGAGAGGACCCTGCCCGCATAGGCTGACAATCTCTAAGATTTTATTAATATATTTTCTAGTTATTTGAGTATAACATGAAATTATCAAAATCAGAAAAAATAAATAATACAATATAAATAATGTATCTGACAAAATAAGTCAAGTTCCAGGTTCTTTTTTGCATGTGTGTTTTTTATTATAAGCAATGGTATCACAAAGTAGGGATTAATTTTAAATAGTTTTCCCTTATGTGATTTTTTACTAAGCTTTATAAATGAAAATGTTCAAGAGTAAATCATTAAAACAGTGTTAACAACCATACTTGCATTGCTCCAAATGTTTAGGAGTGAACATATAGTGGTATATTACATGCTAAACGACTATGTTAAAATAAATGAGAAGGAGCTCAGTACCTATCATATCATGTACTACATTCTAGTACATACCATGTCCTACAGACTAGACCTATTAGAAACTAGAACTACAGTAGTGTGTGAAAGTTTTTGGTGTATAATAAATGCTGCCAATCAGCTGTCAACCGTCAGGAAACCATCTGAATGGCTCCAAATTTATTCTGCATCAGGGTAACGAGCACAAATATATAACCCATGTCGTTACGAACCATCTTCAAAGTATACAAAAAGTTCTGGAAGTGATGACATGGCCCCCACAGTGCCCTGATCTCAGCATCAGCGAGTCTGTCTAGAATAACATGAAGAGATTGAAGGATCTGAGCAAGCCTACAGCCACAGAAGTTCTGTATCTGTGGTCAGTTCTCCAAGATGTTTGGAACAACCTCCCTGCTGACTTCCATCAAAAACTGTGTGCCTAGGAGAACTGATCCTGTTTTGAAGGCAAAGGCTGTTCACACTAAATATCGATTTAATTTAAATTTCTGTTTTGTTCATTTACTTTGCATATTGTTCATTGGTAAAAATAAACACTTCTATTCTTAAAAGTCTTAAAGGCATTCTTATTTTGTAGCATTTTGCCACATATGCCTAAAACTTTTGCACAGAACTCTATGCTTCCCTCCGGGTAGTATAAAATACTGTAAAACAAGTCCATTTCTTGTTATCTTAGAACTGTACATGTAGTTCATCAAATTCCATAACCTAATACTTGCCAAAATTGCATTCAGGAACATTTTGTCATGCGGCACACCTTGCACACCATTTACCTTTTTTGAATGAAGCCGGACCATTTATATCTCAGTTGGAAATACTTCATAATAGAACATCCTGACTGCGATTTACTTACACCCGTACCCACAACACCATCGTGTAATCATCAGAAATAATCCCTGCCATGTAAAAGCCACAGCGGGAGGGAAGAATGGAATAAATGTGCAAGCAGCAACCCTGTCTCAGGTTAAACTGGTATACACTGATACCACTTTGCACATTTATAGATGTGCCTGCAGAGGCATAGCACACAACAGAAGGTCTGTGCAACGCTTGGGAGAATTGCCTACTTTTCTGTCAGTCTGGTTCTCCAAGAAAATTGGCATGTCCCATTATTTTATTTGATCAGGGCCCCTTACAGGCGCACGCCAGTTCTGCTCTAATAGTGCTCATGCTTAGCTGCCAGGCAACTCTGCACACTGACTAAGGAAAAATGGGACTGGTTATAGTCTGTAGAGAAATAGTCAGGTTGTATAGACACAATATTGCGATATATTTCTATGAACATAAATCTTCTTTAAACCTCAACTTGAAAAAATCCTACACCCTGCTTTGCTTCTTACTAACCCCATCCTATGTTACTGTCTTAACGGACAGAAATAAGACACAGAATGACACTTATATACTGCTCTAGTTAAAGTCTCTAACGATCTCCACACTGCTAAATCTCAGGGCAAATACTCGTTGTTGGTTCTTCTGGATCTCTCTGCAGCATTTGACACTGTTGATTACCATCTTCTACTCAGCATGCTCAGCCCCATTGGCATCCAGGACACTGCTCTTGCTTGGTTCTCTTCCTACCTCTCTGACCGCTCCTTCAGTGTCTCATTTGCAGGTTCTACTTCCTCTCCTATCCTTCTTGCCGTTGGGGGTCCCTCAGGGGTCAGTTCTTGGTCCACTCATCTTCTCAGTCTATACTGCCCCCATTGGCCAAACCATCAGTAGATTTGGCTTCCAATACCATCTCTATGCTAATGACACTCAATTATACACCTCTTCCCGAGACCTCACTCCTGCCCTGCTACAAAACACCAGTGACTGTCTTTCCGCTGTCTCTGACATCATGTCCTCTCTCTATCTCCAACTAAACCTTACCAAAAACCGAACTTCTTGTTTTTCCCCCATCTACTAACCAACCCCCATCTGCTATTTCTCTCTCAGTATGTGGCACCACTATAACACCTAGGCAGCAGGCCCGGTGTCTTGGGGTTATTCTAGACTCTGATCTGACCTTCACCCCATATATCCAATCCCTTGCCCGCTCCTGTCACTTGCACCTCAAGAACATCTCCAGAATCCGTCCTTTTCTCACTGTGGAAACAACTCAAACCCTCATTGTTGCTCTTATTCATTCTCGTCTTGACTACTGTAACTCCTTGCTTATCGGTCTCCCTCTCTGTAAACTCTCCCCTCTCCAATCTATCCTGAATGCAGCAGCCAGGCTTGTCTTTCTTTCCAGCCGCTATACTGATGCCTCTACCCTGTGCCAGTCATTGAACTGGTTGCCCATCCAGTACAGAATACAGCATAAACTCATCACTTTCACCCATAAAGCTCTCCACAGTGCTGCACCCCCATACATCTCCTCCCTCATCTCTGTCTACCACCCTGCCCGCTCTCTCCGCTCAGCTATGGACATCAAACTACAGACTACAATCATCCGAACCTCCCATGCCCGTCTTCAAGATTTTGCACGTGCTGCACCCATTCTCTGGAACATCCTACCACGTACCATCAGGCACAATCCCAGCCTTCGTAGTTTTAAGAGTGTCCTGAAAACACATCTTCTCAGGCAGGCCTACCAAAACCACTAATTGCTAACCCACACCTTCTATCACACACATTTCTGTCACTCCCTACACTAGGGCACTCACAGGTACTTATCTGTATATAGATGTACTGTCATGGTGGCAGGTTCACCAAATTTTTATGTAAACCTCCCCATATTTATAAAACATGGCTGGACCATTGCAAATGTAGCACTTCTCCCCCTTTGTTTCCCCCAGATTGTAAGCTCTTGCGAGCAGGGCCCTCACACCTTGTGTCTCACCTGTAAGTAGCTTTCACTGTGTAATGTCTGTCTTTTGTCTGTAATTATACCCTCTACATTGTCAAGTGCTGCGAAATTTGTTGGCGCTATATAAATAAAGATTATTATTATTATACTTACAGATGTGTGGGAGAAAACATATCCATCAGGATTTGTAACAACCAAAAGAAACACGTCATAACTATTCAACAGAGAGGTTACAGATGCATCTTTTCCATAGCCAGAAGCGAGCTTTTAACAGAAAGTAAGGGAATACCATCAGTACATACAATTTCCAACTCATCAATATCACTTATTTTTTCATTACGGAACCTGCCCTATGCTGCCCTATCTGAGCACAGGATTTGACAGAGGGAGAGAAGCGGAGCTCTGTGATATAAGAGGGTTATATGTTTTGCAGCAGGATTTCTGAATAAAAGCGGAATAAATTCTAACTTAGGGCCACATGTATGAAAACTATTTAAGTCTAAAACTCATTTTTTTGCCCATAGTAATCTATGGGCAAAAAGTGAATTTTAGACCAAAAATTTTTCATACATGTGGCCCTTAATTTTTTGAGAGCCAATGGAAGTCCTGCTTACCCCACCCATATACAGTGAACCTCTCCTATTTTCACTGTACAAAATCCCATGTGTACCATCTGGATCTTGGTGACAGCAAATTATACACCTCTTCCAATGACATCACCCCTGCACTACTAGAAAGCACCAGTAATTGTCTGTCTTCATGCCCTCTCTGTATCAAACTGATAGTTTCAAAAACTAAACTTTTTGCGTTTCAACTATCTTCTAACCCACCTAAATTATCTATTTTAGTGTGTGATATTACCATATCTTCCAGGCAGCTCAACCATAAGCTTATGAACCACTCACATGTTACCTTTATTTCTAGTATTTAACCCCTTAACGACCGCCCACCGTCTTTAGACGGCGGGCATTTCAGGTCGTTCGTCTGCAGCGACGTCTTTTGACGTCGCTGCAGACATCGGGGTTTGCGGCGCCCGGCGCCGCAATTGCGCTGGGATCGGGGCTGTACTAAACAGCCCCAATCCCAGAGCAAGTCCGGCAGGCATCGGAGAAAACCTCCGCAACCCGATGCTTTAACCCTTTGATTGCGGCGGTGCGTTACCGTAGCGCAATCAAAGGGTTCCCCTGCTCTGTCGGGTGATCAGATCACCCGCTCACCTGACAGAGCCCGGGGAACGGCTGCACAGTCAGCTCTGGGGTCCTAGCGTGGCCCCACAGCTGTCTGTGTAAGAAGCCAGTGATTAGGACGCACTTTGTGCTGTCATAATCACTGCCTGTGTCAAACTGACACAGATTATAATTTATTAGCATATATGAATATGCTAATACATTACTAAGTATAAAAAAAAAAAAAAAATGTAAAATAGTTCTCCCTTCATGGGAGTAAAAAAAAAAAGTACAAAAACCCCCATAAAAAGTGTTAAAAAAAGAATAAAAAAATAAATAATAAAATAAAAATAAATATTTAATTAAAAAGAATTGTGCATAAATTACACACACAAAAAAACCTACACATATTTGGTATCCACACGACCGTAATAACCTGTAGAATTAATCTAACAAGTTATTAAGTGTGAAATGTGAATGGTGTAAAAAATAAAAATAAAAAAAATAAAAAATTTTAAAATAAAAAAAAAAATCTGCAATTATTTATAAGTGAACTATTCCCCAATAAAGTACAACTCGTTTAGAATAAAACGAGGACTCATTCAAATGCGTCATTGAAAAAATAAAAAAGTTACAACTGTTGAAACGCAAGGAGGCAAAAACAAAAAAAATGTTCTGGTCATTAACTACTTTCAAGGCGTTCGGCTTAAGGGGTTAATCTGCTCGTTGCTGTGGAAATAGGCAAAACTCTGACCAGTATTATGTACAGCTGTAACCCCTATTTATGTATTGTTTGTCTAGTGCGCGCATAAGGTGATTAAAATATATAAACTTTTATCCTGAGCTGGTCTGTTGTCTTGATCACCCTGAACCATGCGTCTGTTTTCTCGGTCTCGAATATATTGCTACCCCAGGGCAGGTTTCTGACCCGGTTATAAGTCTGTAACGGACCGGGCTTATAACGAATGAGGGAATGGTGGCAGTCTACCGGGCTGGCAGAGTTCTGTTTCACTGGTGCGGGTAAACAAATCTCTCCCAGCCGTTCAGGGTTGTGGGCAAGTGGGCTATCCTCTCGCACTCCCTGGGTCTTCCTGTGCCCATGTGGACAGGGGTTAACTGTGAAACCATATCTAGTGGGCCTTGCGTACACCTAGGGGGAGTGCAACATCACGAATACACCCCTAATCAAGTCGTTGACCCTCGAGTGGGCACGGGTCTCCTGACAGACAATATCAGATTAATTTCCAATGCCCACAGTTTTATGAGTGCTCTAAAAAGTATCTTTAAGATAAGCCTATCACATTTGACAGGAATGGACTCCTGTCCATTTAGGAATATTATTCCTCAGAATGTTATTTCTTTATTAAACCACATTCCCCACATTCCACACACCTTAATACACTACCATGAGCATAACTATAGCCCAGAGGTTGAGGGGGCCCCACTCAGGTACAAGAACATTGTTCCTTTTTGTAGGGAACGAGAAGTTGGCGTCTTTCTGCTCTCCAGCACTACTTTGTGGGATCTCTGATACATGACACTATTATTTATACTGTTAATTATTGCTACGTATGCTGCTGCTTTAGTTTAATGTCATAAGGTGGTGGGGCCCCAACTCGTCTTGCTATGGGGCCTTGTAAATTCTTGTTATGCCCCTGTGCACTAAATAGCTGTACACAGAAATAATGGCTCAGTGACTGGCTCAAGCTTTATGCAGATTACTCAATTCAGTATAAAAGATGGCTGGAACATGGTACTAAACATGTACTTTTACCTCTTGTGTCACCCCTATTTAGTAAAAGATTGTAAGCTCTTGTGAATGGGGCCCTCCTACTCTTCTCTGAACTTTGTGAGCAAAGTCTGAGGAATTATATTCTGTAATTTTCAATTATTAGAGCATAAATAATATAATCTTCTGACCCTAATAAAAATAATACAAGATTCTTAACTAATACAGTCCCATAGTCTAACCTCCGTAAGTAGAGTTAGCTTATATTTTGTACACTTGATGAATTTTGCTGGCCCCCAGACACATATTTAGGAGAAACCTAATTCTAAAGGATAGTAATCAACTTTGAGTCCCCAGACTGTTAAAATTGCTGACAATTACCGTGTGTGCAGTCCAGAGGGCAGTAGCTTGGGTCACCCATTCACGGGAGTGAATGCCAGCATCAATCCATATGCCAGGACGATTGGCACCAGTACTAAACTGTATTGTTAATAGAAAGTAGAAAAATATTTAGATAATTCACAGATTATTAATCCCTATGTGAGTTTTCATTGTTAAAGGGGCTGTCTAGCATATAAAAACAAAACCAAAAAAAAATCTCAGATGGATTCTCGCAGCCTTCATTCATCAAGCAGCAGAATCTTCTGTTTTAAAGCTTTGTCCTGCAAAACTGCAAGCCAGAGAATCCTTTGCTGAGCTTTGTCTATCTTTTCCCTCCCAACTTCAGTCTAAGTGTATGTTCACAAGGCGTTTTAGATCCGATTTTGGATCCGTTTTTAGATGCGTGTTTGGATCCATGTTTCGGATCCTAAACGCACCCAAACACGCATCTAACAATGTGCAGTGTGATTACATTGCTTTTCATGTAAAACACGCACCGGCGTTCAGACGAGTGATCGCCAATGTGTGTTTACTTGCGTCTTTCTGATGAGTCTTTCAGATCCATTCAAAGAATTGGCATGTCAATTCTTGATCCAAAAGACACAGCAGGAGCCCTATTTAAAACCATAGGGTGCATGTCTGCTGCAGCCAGAATGCATCCAAACACGCAGCTGCATGTTGGATCCGATTTACGCAATGCTTTTGGATGTGATTTTCGGATCCAAAATCGGATCCAAAACGCTGTGTGAACATATCCTAAACCTGCTGTTTCCTCTTTCATGCTAAAAGCCTTGAAGGAAGCTCCAAATGTGTTTGGATTCAAAGGCTGCCCTAAAAAGAGCACAAAGCTATTTTTTTGTATGTCAAGACACACAAAACTTCTGAGCTTCTGGTCATCAAGCAGCTGATGTATAACTACAGGAAGCTCATAGAAAATTTTATGAAAGTATTTTACAAAAGAGTCAATTTTTCTCACTGGACAACCCCTTTAAAGAAGACCCGTGACTGTTCCTAATATGCCAGTTTTGGTAAATGCTATTATTCCCCATTAAATTATAATTCTGTAGTATTTTTCCTTCAGTCTCTATGTAGTGTGGTTTCCCAGTTTCTCCTACAAATTCAATCGATCTATTAGATGGGTGTTACCAAATGGGTGCCTGAATCTTCATAGTCTGACATTGTCCAATCAGTGCTGGAATGGTAACACCCAGCTGACAGGTTCAGTAATATTCTTCTAGAAGAAATAACAGAGGAACAGCACAACCCAGAGTTATAACAGAAGATGCTCCAGAATATTTTCAGAGGAAACACAAGGAATTACTAAAATAAACATGTCATGAGATGCCACGGGGGTTGAATCCCAGATACTAAGCAGTTATTTTAGTGGACATTCTCTAACTGGACAACCCCTTTCAATAAACCATTTAAGGGGGGGGGAAGTTTTTACCTTGAGAACATAGAGAGGACGTCCCTCGTATGATGTTCCAATCTGCTGTTTGCTGACAATTGATCTGTAATCCAGCAGAATAGCATCTATGGCGCTGTAGATCTACCATTAAAAATATAAAAGTTGCACAGGTCCTTTACAAACAGACAGTTACCAAAAAAAGTAATTATGTTTTTTCACAGTTAATTGCTGATGTTCAATATGGCATAATACATTAAAGAAATCCATAGACAGCCCATTTCTGGCTATAATTATGGTTCCTTACACTGTCTAATGTGTGGTAAGCTCCATAGTTGAAAGTACCAGAGCTGCGTTCCTTTCTTTCATTGCTTTTCATCTCCTGTTTCTCTGCATTAATCAGCTCCTACAGCACATAGACAAAAACAAAAAATTTACTCTAAAGCAGTTTGCTACATTCTTTTACTATTATTTCTGAGTAACATTTAAGCACTATTATTAAACCAAGGTATGTCCTCCAGCAAGAAAGCATGTTATACTGTAGTAGTTACGGTCTAGTCCAGACATATTACCACTTTCTAGATCTTATATTCACAATGAAAAGATTTTCATTGTAACAAATAAAGGAGATGCAGACTACCGATGAAATGATAGAGCCCTGCATCTTGCATTTTGATCAAGTGAATCCACCAACCAAGTGATACAACATTAGTTACTTTATCTTTACTGTTTGCTTTTTTCGAAGATGGTGTTTACATTCACATTGTTATAATTGATCTCTTATGAATAATTTACCTGTAGATCCTCAATCATTACGGTATAATCAATGTTATTGGATTCTAGATGAATCTTCACTGACTGAAGACTTTCAAAGGGAACTCGAACATCAACTGGCCTTTCTGGTTTCGAAGGTTCTGTCCAGAAATCGAGCTGCAAAATGGGAGATGTAAATATTCTTAATTATGTAGTGTACTGAATTAATCTGTTTTAGATAAATTAGTAAGGGAGCTTTCACACAGTGCAGTTTTGGTGCAGTTTTAACTGTGCTGCAATTAAATTGCCTTTATTACCAGCAAGCTTATTTCACTTATCTAAACTGCTTGGAAAGTGAGTAATCAATTATTGTGTTTATTATCCACCAGACTTCAAACACAGTCATTGATTACTTACTTGAAACACCTTTCTGAACAATTTAGACAACTGAAAGAAGCTTGCTGGTAATAATGCAGTTTAATTGGAGTGCAGTTAAAACTGCACCAAAACTGAACTGTGAAAGCACCCTAATAAATAACTGAGCAATATGTAATGATCTATATGATGAAAGATACATACTTGTTAACAATAAAGTAGCAATACCTGAAGGTGGTCCAGTGATTGCAGAACCTGCAGCTGACGAATTTGTTCTTCATCATTTGCTCTGATTCTAAGCACCTGCTCTCTGAAAAAGACAACCAGGGTTTATGTTGTCTCCATTAATGGTACTTAAAACATTCCTCCAATTATAAACAACCTTTAATAAAACAATAGTACAAGCAAAAATAATAAACATAATATATCTTATTTAAGAAAATTGCTTCCTTCTTCTTTAATCAGCCTCATTTTCTCCCCTTCTTGCTTGCCTTTCTCTTCACTCAGTCGGAAATGACTAAACAAATCCATATGACAAAGGAGATGGTTTAGCGTCACTGATTGCTCAGGTTATATAGAAGACTGCACAGAGGGAAGTAGGAGGGGAAGCAGAGAGAAACATACAGATGGTGCTGACTGTACAGCAGGTGCTTTATCTCATCTTAGTGCTGGACTCACAGCTACACTGCTCCTTATTGCTAATATCCTCTTTCCTGCTGCTTGTGTGAGGGTCTCATACTTTCACTATTCCAAGTTATTTCTCCATAGATGTTTTTGGGCAGCTGTGGCCTGAGCTCTGAGAAACTTCTTCTCCTCTACAAGATGGGTTCTCTGAGTGCACAAATAAGAAAGCAGAAAGAAAGGGGAAGAATGCTAACTGAAGGAAGCATTTTTCTTTAATAAGATATATAACAATTTTTATTGTTTTTGTTTTTTCTGTTGATTTATGGAAAGTTGTTTAAAAACTGGAGATATGTTTTTATATTTTTGTAGCTTTTTTCCTAACAAAATTATTGTTGATTTTAACTAAACTGACAATATATGATATATACTAATGCATCTCAAAAAATTAGAATATCACTGAAAATATAATTGATATCAATAATTTAAGTCAAATAGAGAAACCCATTTATTTTATAGACTCATTACAGTATGAATTGCAAGTTTTAATATATTTGTGATCCCTATAACAAATAAAAAGATAGTCCTGGAGATAGTCCTGCAGAACCCCTTTAATTTTCAGTGATATTCTAATTTTTTGAGATGAACTAGTGTTTAGGAAACATACTAAATACATATAAAAACATTATAAATTGTAGCAGACTTATGGTTAAAAAAACACCCAGTTCTTTGTATACAATATATATTTCTGTACAAAGTGATATCAGGGATTTCATTTTTCCTAGAATCGTGACAGTTATGACTGATCCTATTGACTCTCTAAAAACTCACTGCAGTATTTTTTTTATAAAATGGCACATTTGTATTTTTTCCCATAAAACACTGCAGATATATGTTACATATTTATAATGAAATATTAAACCCACTAGGTATATTTTTGTTGTTTTGCATATTTTTGGGGCCCATGTAATTTTTTTCCCAAAACACAGCAATATCTAAAACATGGCATTTTCCTGCTTTCCCATTAAGTTTTCAGAATGATTTGAACAATGGTAGAAAAAAAACACATTACAACTGTATGAAAAAAAATGTTTATTGAAAATACAATAAAAAACACCTTAAACTCATTCTACTTTCTGTATAAGAAACAAGTGCAGTAAAATGTATGTA